>VXCM01003556.1:0-55995 GCA_014773175.1 Lucifuga dentata
CAGCGCCCTCTATTCTCCAGGTCGTCTATTTATCCATGGCCGCTGTGAGTCTGCTGTCAGCCTTAGCAAGCTTAGCCTCACAGGTAGTAATGGTGTCTTCTGAGTCTGAGATGCGACTTTCTGCCGTGGTCATGCGTCCGTCAAGTGCAGTAACATTGGCTGTACAGATCTCCAGCTTTTGTAGCACAGGATTGATTTTCTTGTCGAGAGAAGCTTCCACTCCTTTCATTAGTTATTTTCTTTACCAGAATGTCTGCTTCGTTGGGCTGCATAACCTGCGGGCCATCTTCCGCCATGCTAGCCAGTTTGTCCTGAGGCGATTCAATCATGCTCGTTTTTGCTGTNGGGCCATCTTCCGCCATGCTAGCCAGTTTGTCCTGAGGCGATTCAATCATGCTCGTTTTTGCTGTTAATGTAATTTTCTTCTGAGTGCTTGGCATTTTCCGCACCTTTAACCAAATAATTTAATCCTTTTCCGCTGTATCTAGTCTGGAAAGAGTTGCAATAGCCACAAGCTGCGAGAGCTTTTATGTGAAGCTGCTACTCCACCATTTGCGTCACATGACCCCCAAGATGGCCATTTTAATTAACTTTCTTTCCTTGTCAGCAATGTTTTCATTTATTTTACCCAAAGGTCACAACTAGCCGGTGTCCTTTTAAAGGACCATACCACCAATTTTGCATGTTTGAGCATAATATATTCAATTTCCATACACATAATGTTACTGACAATCATTTCCCAAAGCATACTACTGGAACGGTGAATTAAAAATGTTTTTCCTATTTTCCAGACCGCCATTGGGTTTAGTTCATTCTGGTACACTATTAAAATCAACTTGTTGATACTTGAAACTTTCTTGGGATAGGTAATCCATCATTGTGAACAAGACGTGTATTCAGGCTTTTTTCGAACTTACATAATTTTAGCATTTAAGCGCAATAAAAAGCGTGGAGTGAATGTATGTCTCCACCGAGGAATATAGTCNTTAGCATTTAAGCGCAATAAAAAGCGTGGAGTGAATGTATGTCTCCACCGAGGAATATAGTCCCAAAAAACCTGCATGTATTGAAAAATTTAAACAAACGTGACTTCATAAGTCGGATGAAACATTGATTTTTAATGTGAGTGTATCACTTGAATGTTTGATTTTGAAAGATGAAGAGATTTTGCAAAATATCAGGAAAGCTGAAATACAGAAAAATCCTTTGGGAAATGATTGTCAGTAACATAACATGTATGAAAATTGAATACATTAGGCTCAAACATGCAAAATGGCCAGTATGGACCTTTAAGTCAAAAATCAGTTATTAATGTATTTGAATAACAATTGGAAAGAAAGAAAGAAAGAAGGAAAGAAAGAAAGAAAGAAAGAAAGAAAGAAAGAAAGGAAAACCTGTCAGAAGGACATACTTTGGGACTTGTCTGTGTCATGTCCCTAGGGTGCACATTGAGGACAGAGCCAAGTGCGTTCAGATGTCCAGGAGGCCTGGCAGCGTTTAAACTCTGTAGCTTTGCATCACGTCTCACAAGAGATGAGAGGATGCAGAGCCTGGCCAGGGGTCAAAGGTCAGAATGTGCTCTCTCTCTCAGAGCTCCGATCGAGTTGCAGACGTCTGAACCCGCTGACACATCGGCGTGTGATGAAAGGCTTTGCTGACTCGTGAAACCCCAAGGAGAGGTTATTTATTTGTCAATGTCAGGCTTTTAAAATTAGAACAAAGAAGAAGGAGGAGGAAAGAGGACATCAGCGAGGATCATATTTGGTTGTGAGTCATTTGAAAAGTTGTGGAAACTGCCGCCGCCTCCTCTGAAAGTCCAAATGTGCACAAATGGAAAATATTTGTTGTTGTTGTTGATAGAAGAAGCATTGCCCGTGTTACAGCATTTCCACAAAGTACCACAGGAACAAACATTTAAACATCTGGTGGCATCAGAAATATTTCTTACATTTCTACAAGGAAGTCACAGACTCAATGCTGAATTTGTCCTTCACTCAGTTTTATCATGAAATAGAAAGGCTCTCATTAGAATCCATTCTTCTACCAAGGCCGAACACGCCGAGAGAAAATTTGTTCTTAGGAAATAATTTTTTTCATTGATTCAAAACTTCAGTGGGGAAATCTGTCCGCTTAAAATACACAACCTGATTCCTGAAAGGCAAAAAGAGAGAAGAAATAATAATAATCAGATCTGATTGCTTCATTTTTCATAAGAAACATATTTTTTAAAAATGTATCCAGATCTGGACCAAATTGCACCTATTGAGTCAGTTAAGTGATAAATGTCTTCTTTTTTTTTTTGTAGAATTGTGACTGGTGTATTGCTTTTGAATAAATTGACAAAAATATTGAGAAACATCCTATCTGGCAATGTTTAAACGCATAATTTAAAGAATTCCTGGAGCCACTCCTGGATCCAAATCCACCAACTTCATCAAAATCGAGCCATACTTTTTAAGTAATTCTCCAAACAAAGAGAGCAACCAACGAACACAAAAACGTAACATTCTTGGCAGACTCATTAAAAAAAATTAAAATTCAGCTCTCGTTTTAGTTTATTCCTAAATCTACATGTTTTGGAACTTTTTCTTTTAAAAGTACCATACCACCCATTTTGCATGTTTGAGCCTAATATATTCAATTTTCACACACATAACGTTACTGACAATCATTTCCNTGCATGTTTGAGCCTAATATATTCAATTTTCACACACATAACGTTACTGACAATCATTTCCCAAAGGATAAGACTGTATTTTAGCTTTCCTGATATTTTGCAAAATCTCTTAATCTTTCAAAATCAAATATTCAAGCAATACACCCACCTTAAAAAATCTATATTTTGCCTGCTAATAGTTTCACAGCCTTATGAAGTCACGTCGTTTAATTTTTTCAATAAACGCAGGTCTTCTTTTGGAACTATATTCCGCAGTGGAGGCATACATTCACTCTGTGCTTTTTGCTGCACTTGAATGCTAAAATTACATAACTTCGTAAAAAACCTAAGTACACATCCTGTTTGCGATAATAGATTACCTATCCCAAGAACGTTTCAAGTATCAACAAGTTGATTTTAATAGTGTACCAGAATGAACTGAAACCAATGGCGGTCTGGAAGGTAGGATAAACATTTTTAATTCACCATTCCAGTAGTATGCTTTGGGAAATGATTGACAGTAATGTTACGTGTGTGAAAATTGAATATATTAGGCTCAAACATGCAAAATTGGTGGTATTAAGCCACACAGAACACACATGCAGTAAGAGTGCAGATTAGTGAGCTGTGTGATGTCACCCCGGGTCAAAAGCTCTCACTTTCATCTCCTGTCAGCCGTGCACACTTAGAAGATAAAGCTTTCATTCTTACAGATCCTCCCATTGTCTGTAGCTGCTGTTTGTCATGTATATCGCACCTGACCCTGATGTCCTTTGACCCCCAGGCAGTCTTTTGAAAGAGACACGCCACTGACAGATAGATGGATATTTTTCTGTTTTGCAGTAAAGGCTTCCAATTTTCTCCTCAGACTGACTGATAACCCAGCAGGGGAGGAAAATGGCTGATGGTGAACATTCCTCACATTCCAGTGGCAAGAATGTTCGGCTTACGTTCTGTTTTGGGATTTTTGACATCATCCTGCGTCATATCCTGTTGGTGGAACAACAACTGAAGGGCTCCACCAGGACGCCTAAAAATGCAGAACGCTCATTAGCAAAGGCCAATGAGATGATTCATTGGCCTCTAACACTTGGAATGAACTTATTGATGTAGGAGTGTAATGATTTCTGTGGTTGTTGGCTCATTTTCTGAAAAGCCTTCAATCAAGGGTATTACAAAATTAGCTGCTAAGTTGTAGCTGGGATGATGCTGATTTGTTAGCATGCAGAGGTTTTGATATATCAAAGTAGATTCAGAAGCATATTCTGTTTATTATTGTCTCTTCTTTCCCCAAAATGTTGTCTAAGCTTGCTCGACTTTGATGGATGCAATCTAAAGAGGGCCTTTCTAGTCACGTTTCGAGTTCCATGATCATAAAAGTAAAAGCTACAATATATCAAAACCTGACCCACATTCACTCACATATAAAAATGTAAGCTTTAATCTCTTTAAATCCCCCTTAATTCAATGGCTGTCAGACTTCAATCCACCAACATGATTTTGTGATCGCGTAATGCTTTAGGAGACAAGCCTGCATGTTTTTCTAGCTGCTAATCAAGCGATGAGATGTGCAAAGCTCAATCAGCACCTTGGCAGGCAGTGAAGGAGCATTTCTCCTCTGGCGTTCTCGTCTGATGAGAGAAAAACACTGCAGGGATGATTTGTCGTGAGAGCGGTTTTATCATCTTTGCATTTTTGTCACCCGACTGAGCTGCGTCTCACTTAAACTTAAAGGAAAGTCTGTTCAACTTGGATTTAATGCCACCAAATAAAACTGTTTTATTGGTGTAGCGTATTGTTATATCACCCGTAAGTATTTGCGTGACACAAATATTTTAACAGATGCAAATCAGCTCCAGTGCGGCAGGTTATGACAAAATGATAAAATTAAGTGAAGTGTTAATTATCAGGCAGGGAAGAAGAGAGAGAGAGAGATTCAAGTTGAGGCACAGACACGTCTGAAATATTATAGAGTAATTTCTTTCTCTGTCTGTTCTTCCTGTTCAGTCCTGTTCTGTCTGGCTCATCTGTTCCGTTTTCATTCTAGCCGTCGCCCGGTGACCCTGGCTCGTCTCCAGTAAAAAAAATTTTTGGAGTTTTATTTTTGTTTTATGCATCTTGCTTTGGTTGTAAGACATAAAATGTAATAGTCATAAAACAAAAAAGAGACATAAAACAAAGTCTGTGAGAAAACTGTGGTGATGACAGCTTAGATTACTGCCTTTGTACATAAGATTTAGAAAGCTTAGATGAAAATCTTTTGGCTTTAAAATGAAGATTATATTTGGAAAAGATTCCCTGGAGAAATGATAATGGTATCTTCCACGATCCTGCATCTTCCATGATCTGAATTTTATTTAGTGCGTAATTTGCACTCATTGTGTTGCACTTACATAATTGTTTTGTTCATTAGGAGTCAAATACAGTTTTTAGATTTTCCTAATGGAATTATAAGCTACTATAAGAGCATGGAAATCTGTGTAATATCTCTCCTTTAAGCCAAACTCAACAGCCTCCAGGCCTCAGAACTGGAGACAGACATTGGTCTACAGAATTACAACATACAGAAATCCAGCCAAAAGCAATGGTGCCTATTGAAAGCAAATACAGTACAGGGAGCTTCAAATAAAAGACATGCCAGGTAGTGCTGATATTACAGAGAATACGTGGACACACACATAGAAAGAAAAGTGTGCAGTACTGCTTGTGGCTGGTTAAGTACACTGCAGAGTGGAGGCCACACCCAAGTACACCTGTACCCACTCATTCCATGATCACAGTCACTGATCCACAGCAACTGTGGATCAGCAAATAGGCAAATTTACTCCTTCCAACTCATGAAAATCAGTGTCAGATATACCTTGTTACATTAATCTATTATTTTCATTTTACTGTAAAATCATATTTCATTACTCAAGATGGATTTTCTTGGGTTTTACAGGGATAATCAGTGGATAAATTAATCTTTATTGTGTCTTAATTGTGTGGAAAGTTGTTGATTGCAGTTTTAAAACCTTAATTGCTCAATTAGCAGTCCAGTCCTTATGCATGACCAAATATGCCATGACTCTGTGTACCACATTTCAAAGATTGCCAAACTTTTGTAACAAATGCCTTTTATCTTCATTAGTCCATATTTGACCTATCTTTGAAGCAAGATAATTGTGATAAAGGTACTTCATAGTTACTTTAGTGTTCAAGCTTCTTTGTCATTTCATCTCTCAGGCAATCATTTATGGAATGCTTCATTCCAAAATTCAATGTCCCTTTAAAAGCTGTGACACAATGGCTGTTGGAATCAAAAGGAATAAATAGTAGTTGAATATTTACTGTAGCATTCATTTATTTTGTCCACTAAGTGGCAGAAGAACACCAAAACAACCTGACTGACACACAGTCCTGACGTATCATTGCTCCACATAGTTGTTATGGCAAAAATGTTGGCAACCAATTGCCTATTTTCAGTAAACACAATATTAGGAACTCAGTGGAGTCGTCTTCTATCCATTTGGTAAATTTAAGTCCAATATTCATTAAGTTTTTAGCTCTGTTTCGGTCTCCACCAACTCCTGAGGAAAATATCTGGATTTTTTTTTTTTTTTTTTNTTTTTTTTTTTTTTTTTGGCTCATTCTTGAGGCTCAACCTTCTTCACCAGCTAATCATAATGATTCATTGCAGATATTGTTTAAAGTTTTAAGGAAATCGTCAAAAAGTCGGCAAAATTGAATGCGAAGAAGTCTTGATTTAAAAGTTCATGAAAGCGATTAAAACTCTATAAACTGACCTAAAAGCAACTAAAAGCTCTGTAGTTCTGCAGAGTAGGTATTAATTCTCCCTTACACATTAACCTTATAGTCATTTGATTCCATACTAATGATGATTTTTGAATGAATTTTATTTTATTAGGTGTAAAGCATACAATATGCCCAGCCCGATATTGATAAAATCAGAATAAAGTATTCCAATTGAAAAAGATGTAATAATCTATACTTTGGAAGGATTAAAGTGAGATGACAATGTTATCAGCTGGCAGGACGCCCTGTGCTTTTGTCTCAGACACGCTAGACCTGTCTGCGCTCGCTTCCTCTTGCCACAATCCTCGTCCTCAGCCAACCAGGGCTGATCGGGTCGGTACAGGAGCCAGACAGGGCGGGCTCTGTTCTGAGCGCGTGCAGATGGAGTGGAAGAGGAGGTCATGTGAGACCTGTTTATTTGTCACAAGGGAAGAGAGAGAAAGGAACAGTAAAAGAAAAATAAGAGAGTGTCAGAAGGCGGGAAAGCAGGAAGGGTGGGATGGAGGGATGGAAGGAGGGGGAAATATAAGCGGAGGGGAATGATGGAAGGAACACATGACACTGGACTGCATTTATGTTACAGATATTTCCACTCATCAGCCGTTCCTCTTTGCTCTGGCTCACCAGCTGCACACATTTCGTAACTTGATTACATCGATTGCCCCCTTTTTTTTTTTTTTTTTNTTTTTTTTTTTTTTTTTTACTTTTAAGGAAAATCTGGTGACTTCTTTGAGAGACGCCTTTATTTATGCATATCTATTAAGCGTATATCTGGTTGATTTATGTTGGCTTGGTGCAAAAAGCACACAAAGGAAGAAGACATCCATGTCAAGACTTGCAAGTCAAATAAATACTGCAGGGAAAAAAAGTCTTTAAGAATGACTTTTAATTTCCTGTAGAACAGAATAAGACGTCAACAACTCAAGATTAAAAATATTACTCTCCTACTACATCCACAGGGTCAGTGCAAACGAATCTCCAGCAAACAAATCTCAGCTCAGAAACAGATATTCATTGAAAAATAAAGCTTGCCAAGTTCCACATTTCTGTTATTAATCAGCCTCAGCACGCATGTACTATGTGGATAATATCCCAGCCGTCTTCACAGCCGCTCCCTGGCCCTATGTTCCCTGCTCAGAGTCTTGGTCAGCCTCCAACTAAAGCACAGGGCCCTTCTTTCTGGCTCCCTCCATGTTTCCATCATTATCCCCTCACCATTTGAGTCCCTCTCCGCTGTTAGCCTCATTTCTCTCAGTCCCATCCAAAGGTCAAAATGTGGTCATAATAGTCCAAAAATGTGGGATGAAATGAATGCAAATCCATTGAATATCATGGAAACAAAAAGGAGGAAAACAGTCTCTTTTGATAACAAACCAAACAGCTGAGCTTTATTTTTTTTAATCCAATTTGTAATGCAATGAAACTACATCATTCCCGCCTTTTCATAAAACAAACACTATTGTTTATTACATCAACTCCGTTGTAGCGTACCTGGCATTACATCAGTCGCTTTGGAGGTTCCCCAAGCCAACATGGACTGAATGCACACAGGAATATAAGCAGCATTTTCTTCACCCAAGAGGCCTGATGTATTTTCAATATTTCGCCTGTCATGTATAAATCAAATATAGAATTGTTTCTGTAGAAATCTAGACATCAATGTATGGGCAATTCCACTGATTCATCCGAGTCAACCTTCAGGTCTGGTTATGATTTGACCCTCCTAGTAAATTATCTACATATTTACTTGGTGTAAATGCAATCTATACATTCATGAGATAAAAACAACCCACAAGTAAAAAAAAAAAAAAAAAAAAATCAAACCAACATTTTAATGCAAGTTGTAAGTGCAAATCCAAATCAGATGTCATGATCCAGACAATGTATCTGGATACAGTGATTTTCATTTTAATATAAGGTCTAAAAGGGCCTTTGACTACAAGACAGAAGATGCAATACATCTTGGTCTTATTATGTTTATGCAAATCCTTATCCAGGAAGTAGTTAACAGTACATTTTCAAAAATTCAAAGCATGAGAAAATGCTCTGAGGAGTTTTGGCATCTCATTTACCTCAAACCTCAGGTTTAGTGTCACCATAACAATATGAAAAACAAATAAACCTCACTGACATGTAAAGAACTCCAGCATTCTTTACCTATGATGAATGATATGAGACCTTTAGTTTTGACATTCATCTTCTGTGGGTTTTACCCACAATGAGCTTGAAATACTTTTCTGAAGTATGGATGATACTAAGAGAGAGGTCTGCTTACAGATTCATATCTACAGTTTAATACAGATATCACACTGACATAATACACCACAACATGAAGCAAACTGATCCAGATCTTGTTATCTGAGTTACTTCTTTACAAAAAAAAAAAAAAAAAAAAGCAAATCTACTGCAAACAAGATTCATGCTGTACTTGTTTGGCAACCATACATTCAAGTTGTGCAGGTGTGATTTGCAGTGTGTGTGTGCATGCACATTTATGCACCACAAACTACCCATGTGCATGCTAGTTGTGCATTTTCCATGAGCAAACTGCATCCACATTTCAGCGCATAATGTCCTCTTATAGGTACTGAAAACATTTGCTCACACAGTCATTATAACGAGCAGAATTATTTTTCCACTTCTGGCTTTGTTGCAGAGCGTGCAGCCAGTGCTGGAAAAGCCTTCACATGGAATTATACTAGCCACCTGTTCCTGATCTGCAGGCATTAATGGATGAGTGGAAGTCGCGTGTGCTGCCTGCGGTTCAGACATGGTAAAGAAATAGAGAGACAAAGACACTCCTCTCCTCAGGCACATAAAACAGACGGGCTGAGGCACGAGAGAGGGGGAGAAGGAGGGAAGAATAAAAGGAGGATGGGAGGATGCCTGTGTGTGTGCACATGTTGTGAGAGAGCTGCATGAAAGGTTAGCATACAGTAAAAACAGTGAAGGATGGAGCAAGAAAGGTGGAGCGAGGAGAGAGAGATGAAGGTTTTTAATCAGTTGATTACATCTCTGCATCCTTTGTGCAACAGTAGTCCTTTAATTTCTACCAACTGTGCACACATGAGCATGACTTAAAAAATTGTTAGCCTAGTTCAAGTATTTCAAAAAGAAGTAGAAGAAAGCGCATTGAGAACTTCTCTGTCCAAGATATTTTTCATTTTTCCTGTCTACTCGTAGTGAAAATGCTCCAGTTTTGAAACTGTCACACCTTTTCTTACACTTTTTATTTCTTTACCTTCTATTTTGTGTAGCATATTTTATGCAAATATGTGGAAACGACACAGAGAACGAGAGGCAGCTGCAGATTTTCAGACATACTGTAGTGTTAAGTGTAACTGCCTCATATGTTCACTACATTTCTCCATCCTCTGCTTTTCATCCTCTATCCTCTCTCTCTCTCTTTCCTTCCTCCTGTCATCATGTGTCGAGCCACAGGCACTCAGCACCAGCCGGCTGGCAGGATCGATTACCCAGCTCATTTGAAGAACTTGTGATTACTGCAGGTAAATGTATTCTGCAAAGATCCACATAAGTATAGCCTCTCTCTCTCTCTCTCTCCCCCCCCTTCCGCCTTCTCTCTGTCTTCCCATGTCCTTTGAGTGAGAGGTAATTGATTTTCCAAACTTACATCTTGAGGATTTGCGTTGGTGTATAAAATATGTAGGCTAGTCGTGAGCATTTCCATATTTAGCTGCTTTAACAAGGAATCCAGCCAGTGTGGCTGCCGGATCTGATGTGCAAAACTGAACAAAATCATCAAAATCAGCAGCTAATTGGCATGGCGGCGTGACGGCTAGGCTGTAGCTCAGTCTGTCTGCAAGGTAAAGTGACAGAAAGAACCCTAACCCTACATTCATAATGTAGATAGGCAGTAAGACTGAAGTTAAAGGTCTATTTTTGAGGTTTTTGCATGTTGTAGCCCAATGATTAAAAATGGTGTAAACAACCCTTGGTTTCTATTTATTTCAACATGAATGTCGACTAGCAGAGACTCGAAATTTGCCTGAGATAGATGGTTTCTGCCACACTGGGCTGTCATTCAGGTATGAATAGGAACTTTTCCTTGGTGCTGCTTTCAAAGAAAACCCGAAATTTGATTCTTTAGCATGGGCTGTTGGAAAGCACTGCAGTCACACACACTATACTGTCAGGAAATCAAACCCTGAAGACAAACATGGGCGTAACAAAAAGGATAAAGAGAATTTGGTTGATTCTTGTTTTTAGGGTCTCTGAGGGAGTTAAATAGCCCAGATGTCCCTTTCTGTAGCTCAGGGGGGAATCCCAAGATGTTTCCAGGCCAGACTGGATATTTAATCCCTCCAACATATTCTGGGTCTGTCCTGTGGTCTCCTCCCAGTTGGACAGGTTGGATTTCCTCCCCAGGAAGGCATCCAGCAGGCATCCTGATTAGATGCCTAACCACCTCAGGTGACTCCTTTCAGTGCAAAGGAGCAGCAGTTCTCCTCCGAACTCCCTCCTGATGTTCAAGGTTCCTCATCCAATCCCTAAGGGTGAGTCCCAACAGTCTAGAACAGTCTAGGACAGGGGTATTCAAATACAAATCTTAAAGGTCCACAAAGAAAATTTTCAATAAGACAAAGGTCCATTTAGTCAGTCAAGCCAGGGCTGGATTGGAAATCCTAATTTTTACTGGGAATTTAATCTGCACTGCCAACTCTCAATAAACCCAATGCCCAATACCATTGTCATGGAGATGACAAGACGCTGAATGTGAGTGAACCAAACCAAAGCAGAGTAGACATTCTCATACACACACAGACAGTGGACAGTAGTTGGACATTCGGTTTCACTTTCTCCGCTGCGGAGAAAGAGGAGAATTTTGACTTGCGTTGCAGCGCAAGTCAAAATGCATTGCAGGTAATACAAATATTACTGTACATATGAAAACTATAATTTGCTCAGAGTCCAGAGACAGTTGTGGTTCGGTCCGGATCTGGACTGAAGTCCAGACTTTGAGGATGACTAGTCTAGGAGGAGACACGATTTCAGTTTCATTTTTTCAGTCTCGACCCAGAGATCACGACCATAGGTATGAGTTGGAACGCTGATCGACAGGTAAATTTGAGGATCTGGCCTCTATGCTCAGCTCTCTCTTAGTCACAATGTTCACATCACCACAGATGCTGCACCAATCTGCTGTTAATCTCACGCTCTTCCTACCGTTTCTCGTGAACATCAGCTCCAAGACACCTGAACTCCTGCACTCATGCCCCACCTGGAGAGGACAATTCATCGTTTTCCAGCAGAGCATTATGGCCGCAGAGTCAACCAAATCCAACCTGAGCTATTCTTTATTGTCACAGGATGTAACATCCGCTGTGATTTGAGATCAGGGTGAAATGCAAACAGGGATGTTGGTTACTGCACGTGTTTTTAGAGCCCCATCATTTTTTGATTATTTTACAAATTTTCCATCCCATTTCTTACTCTGTGGTGGTCACAGAGAGGAAAAAGGAGGCCTCGCTGTCTCTTGGTAATACACTACGACACAGTCCACAAAGCCCATCTATTCTCCTCGACCTCAGCAACAATGTGCGAAACCATGAGAGGAAAGAACTCTCTTCCTTTCCTTGCTGTTTTCTCTCTGTCATTCCTGTTTATTTGCTTTTTGATCAAATAACCAAACAGGACAGAGGCTCTTGGCAAAGCCGTCTGGCACTCCACCCAGTAGATTATATGGTCAAGGAGCCAAAGACTGCTAAAATAACAAACTACAGGCTCACCTCCACTATGCCATCATCCGGACTGAAATAAAATGTTTTAAAGGATTTAATTCCAAAATCCGTTTTACAGTGAAACTATTTGAAAGCAAACTGGAATCATCATTGTTGGGATGTTTCTGCGTTACATTTCCAAAAGATCTCTCTTCAATCTGTGTGCCATGCTGCGATATTAAATTAAATTTTCAGTCAATGGTGAAGAAAGCAGTCAAATAAGGACAGAATTTTAGATCATGGTTTGCCATACCTGATGACTTCACCACATCCCAGAAGAATCTGTGTGTGTGTGTGTGTGTGTGTGTGTGTGCACATATCGTCTTTGTTCAGGATCTGTGTTTGCTCCCGGTTCTTTCCTCAGGCTGAGTTTCGGTGATGTCATTTATCAAACAGGACCATTTCTCAGACTCAGACAAACAAAGTCTTGTGTTTGGTTTGCTTTTGCCCGCCGGTCTGTATTTGCAAGAGGATGAGTTCACAGCCATTCTTAAGCTGAGGCCTGCAGGTCGCAGACGGTGGATTTGTGTGTGTGTCTGTGTTTCATCAGTGTTCCAGTAAAGCAGATTCTTGCTTTTCTTTCTTTTTTCACTGTTTTTTTTTTTTTTTTTAAAAACATGCAACAGGTTTTTATCTACAGATGATAAATTAAAAGAAAAACCAGCATAAAGTGTCTTTAGAACTCTCCTGGAGGTATGGAGCACCACTCTCCTAAAAGATAATCCCTCATTTGTTGTTTTGATGATGCGCTGGCTAACACGTGGTCCAAAAATCTCCCAATCGTGTTCAATCAGGATGAGATCCGGTGATTGTTAAGGCCATAAAATATGATTTAGATCATTTTCATACTTAGCAAACCGTTTGGTGACCCCTTGTGCCCCATGGATGGAGACTGTTGTTATACTTTCAACTGCACTACTTGTATAAAGGGCCAATGCAATTCAGTAAATGTGCAATATTCTCTGCTGCTTAAGTTCATAATTTACATGAAGATGTTGGAAGATTTTATTATATTTATAACATATATTTTTAGACTTTCATCTACATAGTTGCCATTGTTTATGTGGTTGTGCACCTTCATTTTGTTTGATTACGTGAAAATACTGTCAAGGATCGTCATAAATTTCAATGGAATGACAATAAAGGCATTCTATTCTGTTCTATTCTCATCCTGGAAGAGCTCATCTAGACAGAAATTTTTCTTCAGAGGATGAAGGTGATTACTCAGAATTATCAGTATTTATTTGTAGGGAGCAAGAGAAGCCAATCATGCCCCCACCACCCCCACACACAAACTGTCAATGGTTTTTTAAAAGTTGATAGTCATTAATTTGACAAATTAATGGAAGGCTTTAATCTCCTCTTTCTCTTTTTTATTATGGCTAGAATTTGATTTTCCTGCATTGATTGATTTCTTTAAAGGATCATGTTTGAGTTATATTCAGTTTTCATACACGTAAGGTTACTGACAACTATTTCCCAAAGAATAAAACCGTATTTCAGCTTTCCTGATATTTTGCAAAATCTCTTAAACATTCAAAATCAAATATTCAAGTGATACACCCACCTTCAAAATCAATGTTTCTCCTGCTAATAGTTACACAGCCTTATAAAATCATGGTTGTTTAAATTTTCTCATAAATGCAGGTCTTCTTTTGGGACTATATTCCCCGGTGGAGATATACATTTACTGCGCGTTTTATTGTGCTTAAACGCTAAAATTAGAAACTTCAAAAAAACCTCAATACACATCTTGTTCACAATGATGGATTAGAACATTTCAAGTCTCAACAAGTTGATTTAATAGCGTACCAGAATGAACTGAAACCAGTGGCGGTCTGGAAGGTAGGGAAAAACATTTTTCAACTCACCGTTCT
The DNA here is from genome assembly GCA_014773175.1 of Lucifuga dentata. Taxonomy (NCBI): domain Eukaryota; kingdom Metazoa; phylum Chordata; class Actinopteri; order Ophidiiformes; family Bythitidae; genus Lucifuga; species Lucifuga dentata. The sequence goes on from VXCM01003556.1 coordinate 14,070, forward strand.
AGTAGTATGCTTCGGGAAATTATGTTACATGTATGAAAATTAAATATATTAGGCTCAAACATGCAAAATGGGTGGTATGGTCCTTTAANTTACATGTATGAAAATTAAATATATTAGGCTCAAACATGCAAAATGGGTGGTATGGTCCTTTAAGCTGAAAAGGCATATTTCCGATTAGCGTGACATAACATATCCAAAATCAGACCAGCATTTTTACTTAAGTGCTCAGCCTTGATTACTGTCTAAACACAGGTTGCTGCACGTTTGTGTTTTTTGCAATCCAAACCTCATCGAAAGAGCTGTGCTGCAGATCAGCTGGACGGAATTTCATGTAAATCAATTCTCAAAGTCTAAATTTAGTTTTTTTTAAAAAAGGGCAATTTTTCTGTAGGACTTCACAGAATTTCCTCTTCATGTTTATCTACATCCAGAGTCTGGAGGTCACAGCAGCAGGGCCACCCTGGCTGCAGCGTCTGAGGTGTGAACTCTGATCTCTCTGGGGAAAGCTGCTGCAGATTAGTGGAAATGCTTGTCCGAGACTCCGAGTATGTGTGTGTGTGTGCGCGTTTGTGTGTGCATGTAACCTGTCATCAGTGCTGATGAGTGATTGAGTACATAAGCTTGCTTGCACGCCACATCTCAAGCAAGCCCACATGGATGTGTGTGTGTGTGTGTGTGTGTGTGTGTGTGAGAGACACCATTCATTCTGAGTAACTCTGGTAGANTGTGTGTGTGTGTGTGTGTGTGTGTGTGTGTGAGAGACACCATTCATTCTGAGTAACTCTGGTAGAAAGCAAACAATGCGGAGCTGCTCACACCCTATTAAGCTGTCATGGTGCAACTATTGAACTTACCCTATAATCCTCACCATAATAGGAGTCTTTTTACAGTAATTGGTGTGCTGCTGACACTCACACACACACAAATACACACACTCAGAGTAAGCAAACAGTATAAAGCATTTACATACTGACACATAAAGTAAATACACACACAGATGCACACGCACATCCTCTGCATTCAAACCCGGGATCACAGTTATGAATGTGTGAGCTTGTGCACGTACAAAGCTACACGACACACACGTGTGCTGTTCTTTCCTGTGACCTCGGCTGCGGGTTCATTCTTCCCTCGCACATATGGAGCCCTGGCACCGTCTCAGCTCTCGGCTGCTGCCCTGCTCCTATCAGCACATTTTTAATTGCCTGGCTTTAGAATATAACAGCCTCTGTGATGACAGCATGCTTGTTTATTTTTATATGCAGCCATAAAGGCCTCAATAGCCCAGACCATATAAGGAACATTTCACCAAACAGAGAGCGTCCTTTCTCTTAGCTGTGTGCAAACAAAGTGTGGTTTGTAGCAACTCAGGAGATTTCTTACCACGGGATGTGCCGTGACAGGGGAAACTGTCCGACAAATACAAGGAAAATCTTTAATGATATTGTTTAGTGGTAAATCTGATCCTGGATCATAGGATGCCATTTCAGCAGACGGCAGTAACCGAATAAAGGTTAATGTCCCCTTGCTGTGTGTTAGCGTTGGGTTTTTGAGTTCCTGTTTGGCTTGAATAAACAGACTAGACCACAATATTGTGGATATTGCCATGGAAGCAGAGCTTCGGCAGAGAAAAGGGATGAGACGTCTCAGTGTCCCCGCTGTCCTGGAATACTGGACATCTAAATATCATAGAAACTCAAAAATACAACAGATAACTGATTCGTTTTTTGTACAAATGAGAAAAGGAGACATTAATTGCTTATGTGCTGTGATAGACAGAATATATTTAACGTGTGAAAATCAGATGCCATCATAGTAATTTAGTCAAACATGACTGATATATGCCCTAATTATACTTAATCAGTAGTCATTTTACTATTATAAGTCCCCAGCTGAAAGCCTTACACAGTTTACTTAATTCGTAAAAGAGTCTCATTAGAATAATAAAAGGTGTAAACAACATGACCTCCCACTATATTGTTAATCTTGATAATAGACCTGAACAAGCTGCTAAATGACATTGCAGAAAAAAGTTTCTGCCCCGTCTGGCACAACCAGATAATCCAGCCAAACATTCATGCATTACACCGCACAGTGCTGAGTTACTGTACGCTGATTCTCTCCATTCAACTGTGCAGAGTTTGGAGTTGTAGCACAGAGCAACCACAGCTGGCGCCATCGTGGTAGTAGAGTGCGGTTTCAGCTATAAGTCTAAAACTGTAACAGCGAAGAAAGAGAGATCTAAAAAAAAAAAAAAAAAAAAAAAAAATCATTTAATGTTGGCTGGTTATGTAACAAATAAAATCAATATGGATTTAAAGGACCATACCAGCCATTTTGCATGTTTGAGCCTAATAAATTAAATTTTCATTCATGTTATGTTACTGACAATCATTACTGACAAAAGATAAAACCGTATTTCAGCTTTCCTGATATTTTGCAAAATCTCTTAATCTTTCAAAATCAAATAGTCAAGTGATACACCCACCTTAAAAATCCATGTTTCTCCTGCTAATAGTTACACAGCCTTATGAAGTCAAGGTCATTTAAATTTTTCCATAAACGCAGGTCTTCTTTTGGGACTATATTCCCCAATGGAGACATACATTCACTCCACACTTTTTATTGCTCTTAAACGCTAAACTATGTAACTTCTAAAAAAAACCCTCAATACATGTCTTGTTCATGATGATAGATTACCTATCTCAAGAACATTTCAAGTATCAACAAGTTGATTTTAATAGCGTACCAGAATGAACTGAAATNACCTATCTCAAGAACATTTCAAGTATCAACAAGTTGATTTTAATAGCGTACCAGAATGAACTGAAATGGAGGTCTGGAAGGTAAGAAAAACATTTTAATTCACTGTTCCAGTAGTATGCTTTGGGAAATGATTGTCAGTAACGTTACATGTATGAAAATGGAATATATATTAAAGCCTGACACAGTTTCAAATATGCAAAATGGCAGGCATGGTCCTTTAAACATGAACCCAAATTTAGGTTACTGTGATACAGGAAACTGTTGTGTTTCGTTTTTATTTTGAGCCTCTTCCAGTATGAGATAAACACTGAAAATGTGTTTTTCAGCAGGTGAATTCAATAAAGGAAACAAAGATTAAGGATACTTCTAATACAAGTTTTTCAAGTTGTTCTGTCTCTACCTTGGGGTGTTATGGTGGGTCGGTATATATGTGATATAAAATAAATACGCAGTCGTCCGGCTGCAAACTGTTCTACTGTTTCTATATCGATGATTGCTTTTCTCTGTGTTGTTCTGCAGAGTATGGAAGATTTATGAGAGGTTCCGATGCTCCCAAAAATGTCACGGTATTGTGTACCGGCCCACTTCAAGCAAAGGTTATTATAGACACTTTTGTAATTGTGTTGGCACATCTGAAATCTGTTAAAGCAGGTAAATCGTCTCTACTTGGATTGCAAGGTCCTGGCATTTCTAAGTTCTATTCTGCGTTCAGAAATGACCAAATCAAAACAGCTTTCTCAAGAAATACATCAGTTGAATGTTGTTTTGCAAAATAAAGGTTATTCCATGTATCAGACTGCCTAGAAACTGAAAATTTCATAAAAAAGTGTCAAACGGGATCTAACGGGGACAGAAAAAGAAGCGGAAGGCTGAGATGCACAACTGCTCAAGAGGATAAGAACATCAGAGTCTACAGTTTGAGAAACCTTACAGGTCCTCAGTTTGCTGCTTCCTTAAATATGCCAAACACCAGTGTCACCTGCAAAAGTGAAAAGATGACTCCAGGAGGTTCTGAGGTTCTGTGAGGTTAAATAGTTGTCAGAGGGTGTGTTGTATTGTCATGTGCTGAATGAACATGTGCTGTCACACCTCTCCAGCACAGACGAAGGATTTAAAGGTTGTATCAACTAAGCCTAATAACTTTTTCTTTCATTTATTTTGAAAACTAAGTGCCTTTCTTTTACTTAACTCTCAGGGTGTCACCAACTATAATCTAGGAAAGTCTCCATTCTTTCCTGCCTGATGCCCCGCCCTGAAAACTACCTTTCACTTCCGTTACTCATCATAAAATATTTATGTCATCAGTGTATGTTTGTTTTTGTATATGTGTGTGTGTTACTGCTACCCTTCTTTTTTGATGTAAAAGCCACACATTAAGAGGTAGAGACACTAACTCAACCAGTTTTATGTCACCATTATCCTGCACACAGCACATTTAAAAAGCATGAAACGTATTACATCACCAAGCTTGAACAGCAGAGCACACAGTCATGTAAACAGATATGTTCTCCCACAACATACTGAGCACTGACTGATCTTTGTCATCTGGGTGAGGGGAAAGTCCCACGCCAGCAGCATTTGCATTATGAAAAGATTCAAAGATGGTCAAAGAACTGGTCCAGATTATACTTGATCACATTGCACTGGTTCAAAAAAAAAATCTAATGAATGATGTTCATACTATTTTCCAGCTGCTATGGAAGAGTGCAAACTCTACTCTAAGATAACCTTTGCCCATTAGCTTGCAATGAAATGCAATCACAGTCATTGTGCATTAAGCCAAATCCTACTGATATGAAAAATCTTGCAAATATTGATGTGAAATGGAGTGAAACAGTTAAAACACCAAGCAGATATGCTCAATGCAAATGAATGAAGCTGCACAAAAAAGTGAGGGATTGAAACATAACTTTTAAAAGATGCATGTTCAAAGGTACACTGATATTGTATTAAAGGACCATACCACCCATTTTGCATGTTTGAGCCTAATATATTCAATTTTCATAAATGTAATGTTACTGACAATCATTTCCCAAAGCATACTACTGAACGGTGGGTTAAAAAAAGTGTTTTTCCTACCTTCCAGACCACCACTGGTTTCAGTTCATTCTGGTACACTGTTAAAATCAACTTGAAGCTGATATGTTTTTTTCCTTTGGGAAATAGTTGTCAGTAACTTTATGTGAATGAAAATTGAATACATTAGGCTGAAACATGCAAAATGGATGATATGGTCCTTTAATTTGCACTGTTAATCATTATGTGAATCTATAATTGGCTGAGCCATCACCACATCATTATTGGTTGGTTCTGCTGTTTGGTATTGTAGGTATGTTATGTTGTACTGATCATCTTGTATGGTTCTTCCATATACTTTGAGAGGACCAAAAGCATATCAATCAATCAATCATACAGACGTACTGTGTGGAGAGCTACCTATTCCAAGGTCCTTATCTCCATGATGCTGTCACAGCATGGAGATTTAATTAATAACAAAATAATGTATGTTTTGGACATTGAAGGGGGGCAGCAAAACACAGAAGCAGGACAGCACATACAGGCAGGCTAATGTAGACCACAAAACAGCAGTGGAGGAATGGTATAACATATGAGCGACACTCAATTTACATCATCACACTAAACTCCAGACCTTCTGTTGACTTGACAAATAAACCTGGAGTTCATAACCACCACACACATACTCATACACATGGGGGGGGGNGGGGGGGGGGGGAGGCGTGCGATGTGAGGAGTGCTCCCTATACTTAGAGAACTGCTAGCATTTTAATGGGCCTGACGTAGCTCCATGCTGTGGTCTGAGGTCTCTCCACCAGCATCTATTTTCCCCCAGAAACTAAGAGCTGGAAAAAAGCATGGAGCATTTAAACAGGCTAAAAATGTATCTGATGGCAACTGCCGTTTGGCTGAAAATAGACCTGGAAGGGTATTATTATCATTAATGAGGGATAAATTTGTTGGCTGACTTAACCTGGAGTCAGGAGCACTTAGAATTATTCTAAAGTTTGCCCCTTTTTTGGATGTTTTGGCAAAGCTGAGCAATCGCGTCTGTCTCTGACTGGAAGGTCTCCTGCTGATTTATAATGATGAAGTCAGCTTCCCCTGTGGAGCACAAGAGATTTTGCTGAGTAAATTTCAACCATAACTCCATAAGGTTTTTAGCTGACAAAGATTAAGAGTCTCGGTGTGTTCCTTAAAGGACCGTTACAACTGTTTTGCACATTTTTAGCATAGTTGCTTCAGATCATCTATGCTTTTCAAGGCACACAACAAATTTTAATGAGTTTTTACCTCCCAAGAAGTTAGGGTTTTCACTTCGTGCTAGTACAAAATGAAAGAGACTCAGTGATCCATCACCATGAATATTTGCTAGCTTTCTTTCTTTTTTTTTTTTTTTTTTTTAACATTAGGTGCTGTTTTAGCGCCTGTTTACACCTACATGGTGTAGTCCAGTTCAATCGGACTGCAGTTTGTTTACCCTCCTTAGGACAGTATGCCATTTTCCAGTCATGTTCAAATTAGGTCTTGCTTTGGCTCAAAAGATGACTATGACAATAGGAACGTATCACAGTTCTGTCATTGTTTCATGTTACATAGCTACCTTCTTTCTGTTTTTTATTTTCTCACTTCCTCCTCCTCCAGGCATTTCTGACCAATGAGAAGAGTGAGAATCCTCACATGGCTTTTGTTGATGTACTTTTGGTTTGTTTAGAATTTTTCCTCAGTAAAGCCAAACAAATGAAAGAAGGGTAAATGCAACCTGATTCTTAACAAAGCAAACGATCTACGGGTCTGAAAATGCCCTCAAAAACCATTGGTGGTGAACTCTGACTTCTCGTATCTGTGAATTGGTTGCTGAAAATGCTCATTACATATGTAAGCGGCTTTATCAGGAAATCGGACCGTGAAGAAGACTAAGCCAAACATGAATAAACTGAACATTACAAATGTAGAGGTTTGACAGCTCACACTTAAGTCTTAAAAGTCAGAGTTTCCAAAAAACACTCGAATGCACCAAATAATTTGAGTTTTCAAAGCAGTTACCGATCAACACTCTGTGACCTTTCACAAAAAAAAAACTACTTAATATTTCCTGTGATCAAGTAAGTTTTAAAGGACTATACTACCCATTTTGCATGTTTGAGCTTAATATATTCAATTTTCATACATGTAACGTTACTGACAATCATATCCCAAAGCATATTCCTCCCCCCCAAACCATCATTATATTGCATACAATGCTTATGAATATTCAGTGAAAGATGTCCCTCATCTCCTCTTTCTCTTAACATAACACTAGATTATTTTATTTAAGTTTACCTTATTTCATTTCTTACTTTATCCGATTTTACTCTTGGTTTTTAAAGGATCATACCACCCATTTTGCATGTTTGAGCCTAATATATTCAATTTTCATACGCGTAAGGTTACTAATCATTTCCCAAAGCATACTACTGGAACGGTGAATTAAAAGTGCTTTTCCTACCTTCCAGACCTCCATTGGTTTCAGTTCATTCTGGTACACTATTAAAATAAACTTGTTGATACTNCTACCTTCCAGACCTCCATTGGTTTCAGTTCATTCTGGTACACTATTAAAATAAACTTGTTGATACTTGAAGCCTTCTTGGGATAGGTAATCCATCATTGTGAACAAGACGTGTATTAAGGCTTTTTCCTGAAGTTTATAATTTTAGCATTTAAGCGCAATAAAAAGCGCAGAGTGAATGTGTGTCTCCACCGAGGAATATAGTCCCAAAAGAAGACCTGCATTTATCAAAAAATTTTAAGGACCTTGACTTCATAAGGCTACGTAACTATTAGCAGGCAAAAAATCGATTTTTAAGGTGGGTATTGTTTGAATATTTGATTCTGAAAGATTAAGAGCAAAATATCAGGAAAGCTGAAATATGGTTTTATCCTTTGGAAAATAATTGTCAGTAACCTTACATGTAAGAAAATTTAATATATTAGGCTCAAAAATGCAAAATGTGTGGTATGGTCCTTTAAGTGCCTGGGAGTTGATTTTCACACCAAAGTAGAAAAAAAGAAAGCAACTTAAAATATGCTGGAATGCTTCTGGAAAATGATTTGCAGTCTTGTAAAGCATAAACACAATTTCCAGTTAATGGGCTATAACATGCAAAACTGCTATACAGATAGTTTAGATCACATTAAGTTTTTGCTTTTACACCCTTCAGTCAGAGGAGACATTCAAAAGATTTACAAAAAGGGGGCCATGATTTGGGAATAAAACAAAGGAGACGAGTGACAAACCCATCTGGACATCTGTGGTTACCAACACCAACGCCCATGTTTTCCATGGCATTCTGACAGGTGGTCAACAAACATAAAGAAAAACATTTCTCCTCATTTTTTTTCCTTTTCTTAATTTAGAAATTTCCAACCAAGTCATACTTAATTCTACCCAAATGCTCCATGTCAGAGCAGGGACACCAGAGGAATCTCTCTTTCACCAGCTTTGCATTGTAGATTGTACTACAGATTTACAGGGCAGTAGCCTCATAATTCTTCTAAGAAATCTGGTAACAATTGCGCCTTTAGAAGTGCTACAAATTAGTTTATCCCTGCCTTGTTGTCTCGGCCAATGAGAAAACATCTGGGTGCTCCTTAAAGTTTTATTGATGCTACAGACATTGACACAAAAAAATTCCTCTTTGGGAGCAAACTTCCAATGTTTTTCACTTGAGATTATCCTCTGGGATATTTTAGAAAGCATTTTTTCTTGCTGTTGTTGACACATACCTGCATGCAGCCTGGTTATTGGCAAAATTGAGATTTCTCTTGGTCGGGTGGCACTGTGTAGCCCAAAAGTCATTTTAAAAATCCATGTCCAATTGAAGAAGCAGTTTACGCAATTTGTGTTGTTATGACATAATTTTCTGTGGACTTCCAGTTCTTCTTTGATTTATTCCAAATAAATTGCTGCTTCCAGAAAATGCACTATTTCTTGTGCAATGCAGAATTTATTTTTTCTGAGGAAAGTCTCCTTAGACTGTTCATTCAGTTTAAAAAAAAAAAAAAGAGCAAATTACTTCAGAATAGACTAATGCACCATCATCCTCCATATATCCATGTGCATGACTGAAACGGGGCCATAGGGTTCATGATGACGCATTAACCCCGTATGAACCACAGTGGAAGAGATAAAGAAGGTGTGATGAAAGAGTGAGAGCAGAAGGAGAGAGATAAAAGAGCAGCATGATGATATACAGTACAGTGTTCCTGATGACCAGGCAGGACAAAAAAGGGAGTAATCAGTCCTGTGTGTGTTCATGTTCAGGGTGGGAAGGTGTGTATTTATGTGTTTATGGGTGATGTATAGACAGAACAGGGGAGGAAGGAAGGGTGAAGTGCAGTGGGAGCGAGGGAGGACAGAGAGCGAGCAATCTTATCTGCGTCTGTCTATTGCAGCGACGTGTTTGCATGCACATGGAGGAGATGGCAGGTGGAGTTCTTTATCATGTACAGTACCAGGAATAGGCTCACTGACTCCTATACCGTTTAATATGTGGGAGTGTGTGTGTGTAATAAAGAGAGGAGTATGAGCTGATGTCAGCCTAAAATTAACTGAAGCGCAAAAAAGACGGTTAAAAAAAAAAATGCTAACGGTTATCTGGATTTCTTATTAGAATGTTGAAAAGAGATCAAGCAGCTTTTATTATGGTAGTTAAATTAAAAGGAAGTTGATACATTTTACATGAACCCTGAAGTTTTTTTTTTTTTTTTTTTTTTTGAAGGAGTTGTTATTCAGCAGGGAGCACAGTGGCATTGTTACAGCTTATCAATTTTGGATCAATATTCAATTTTAGCTCCAAATTCCAGCCAGGTCTGAACTATAAATTGCTCTTTATCCAGGCTGAGTTTTTATTCCAAAGATAAACAATCAATGCAGACATGGCAGAGCATTTCCCAGTCATGTTCTGCTTCTTGGAGCTAAAAAAAAAAAAAAAAAAAACCTACTGAAAACCTATTTTGGCAACAAAACATATTTTTTATATTAGCATATTTTACTTTATATTGAGTATTTAGAAGCACAACTGTGGTGCAGCGTCATTTCAGTACATCAGTCCTGCATGCCTTAAGAAACTACTGCTGAGGATGAAAGGGCTGGCGAAGGTCAAAGGTCAAAAGGAGCAAAACATTGTGAAAGCTGAGAATAATGTGAGATTGGAAATGTTGTCGTATTAAAGGACCATACAATCCATTTTGCATGTTTGAGCCAAATATATTTAATTTTCATACGTTACGTTACTGACAATCATTTCCCAAAGGATAAAACCGTATTTCAGCTTTCCTGATATTTTGCAAAATCTCTTAATCTTTCTAAATCAAATATTCAAGTGATACACCCGCCTTAAACATTGATGTTTTGCCATAGTTATGCAGCCTTATGAAGTCACGGTCGTTAAAATTTTTCAATAAACGCAGGGACAATACTCCCTGGTGGAGACATTCAGTCTGCGCTTTTTATTGCACTTAAACACTAAAATTACATAACTTTGAAAAAAACCTGAATGCACGTGTAAGATGAGATTTAGTTTTCTAAATCTGAATTTATATTTTATTTTTCTATGTCAATTTATATGGCCAAGTTAGGAATGTATGCCACTGTAATATTTCTGTTGTATTTATGAAGGGACTCGGTATTTGCCCATGAGGAGTGTTGACTGGGAGTGATGGGTATGGCGGAGGGATTTGAGAGGGTAGAGAGGGGAATAACGATTGAGGGGCAAGTAAGGTTGTGAGGTGGAAATGATGGGCTGAAAATAAAATAAAGTTAAGTTACAACGGAGAAATCGTTCCTGTGCCGTACTTTGACACACGACCCGAAGAGTAAGTGTTTGAGTATTATCTCAGTATTACACACGTTGTTCACGATGATAGATTACCTATCCCAAGAACATTTCAAGTATCAACAAGTTGATTTTAATAGTGTACCAGAATGAACTGAAACCAATGGTGGTCTGGAAGGTAGGAAAAACATTTTTAATTCACCATAGTATGCTTTGGAAAATGACTGTCAGTTACATGTATAAAAATTGAATATATTAGGCTCAAACATGCAAAATGGCTGGATGGTCCTTTAAACCATGGTTTGCCATTAGAACGGCTGAAAATAAAATAGACACCTGTGACTACGCATTCCACCGAGCAGAGGAGGAAGACAAAAGCTGTTAACGTTTTCATTTATTCCTTTCATTTCCTCTGAGAGCTCTGAAACCCCATTTTTCTTTGCAGCCTCTCCGTGGTGTGCGGCTACATCTTGACACGCTCGACATAGATCTTGCAGAGGAATGCGAGAAAAAGTTTGGCACAGACTCCCGTAGTATTCTACCCTCCTGGAGAGAGGGCTTTACGGTCGGGTAGGGAAAGAGAGAACTTCTATCTGTTTGGAAATGTCCCCTGCCTGCATAGCAGAGAGGGCAGCGCGCCAACAGCTCTGCACCTGTGTCCCCGCCCAGCACGGTTGGAGGGAAAAACTCCGACTCTGGTTGAAGTGCTGGTTTGACCAGTTTTGTTGTTACGGTAGTAATTCAGGTTACTCCAGTGTGTATGTGTGTGTTTGCTGTCATTCAGGTCAGGCATTCACACATGTCCTCTTAGGTTTTGTTTGTCTGAACATGTGCTGACTGATTCGTACAATCAGTGTCTTAAGGCTGACAATCGACATTTTATTAACATAAGACAGTCAAATTTGTCATGCAAAGCAGGTCAGCATCAACAAAACATGCCGTAAAGTTGTCCAGTGTTTTGGAAAGTTAGAGCATGAGTCACGTTTGAACCCGTGACCCCTGGCTTTTTATTCCCCTTTATGTTCTCAGTCTCCAGCTGATACCCTGAGAGAGATGAAGTTAAAAAACATGACGAGTTACATCTGCTATTAAACGTTCACGTGTGTGTGTGTGTGTGTGTGTGGTTTTTGTGAGTAACAGCCATACCCTTTTCATAGTGAAATGTCACACTCAACCAAAACAAACTCAAGTACTTGCTGACAAAATGACGTGACCTTCAAAATCCAGTCACGTTTAACCAAACAAAGTTTAACCAGCTTCACAGGTATCAAACCTGTACATTTGTTGGGTTTTTTTAGTCATTAAATTAAAGGACCATAACACCCATTTTGCATGTTTGAGCCAATTTTCATACGTTACTTTACTGGCAACCATTTCCCAAAGGATAAAACCATATTTCATGTTTTGCAAAATCTTTTAATCTTTCAAAATCAAATATTCAAGTGATATACCCACTTTAAAAATCGATATTTCGCCAGCTAATAGTTACACAGTGTTATAAAGTCATGGTCGTTTATATTTTTCAATAAATGCAGGTCTTCTTTTGGGACTACATCTCCCGAGGGAGACATACATTCACTCTACGCTTTTTATTGCGCTTAAACGCTAAAATTACGTAACTTCCAAAATAACCTGAATATATGTGTTGTTCACGATGATGGATTACCTATCCCAAGAATGTTTCAAGTATCAACAAGTTGATTTTAATAGCGTACCAGAATAAACTGAAACCAGTGGTGGTCTGGAAGGTAGGAAAAACATTTTTAATTCACTGTTCCAGTAGCATGTTTTGAGAAATGATTGTCAGTGACCTCACCTGTAGGAAAATTGAATATATTAGACTCAAACATGTAAAAATGGATGGTATGGTCCTTTAAGACTTTTGGACAGTTAGAATTGAGAAGTACAGAGTGAGAGACATATTTAAAGGGAGAGCTTTTCATTAGAAATTAAATTGAGCGAGGAGTGAGGAGGCGGCAGGGAGAACGATATGAGAAAGGCTATCTCCTCTCTCTGCTCGGCATGGAAAATATAGTTTTGGCAGGAAACCAAATATCCTGTATGTGTAAAAAAAAAATCTGCCGTCAAATGTCAATCCACGTACACTTAACCTGTTTGAATTGTTAAATGTGATCTTTTCATTTTCTGTAAAAGAAATAACAGCCTGCTGACTGATCACCTTAAATGACTTCTTGGTGACACACCTTTGGGAGGGCTGGAGATATCTCCCATGTCAGGCAGCCGTCACAGATAAAATCTCGCCCTGAGAGGACACAGCCCTTTTAATCACACCTGAACGCTACCACATGGCAAAGGAACAGAAGTGAGAAGTGAATGCTTACTTCACCCTGTGGGCTGGAAATGTTCCAAACCACGATTCAAGAAAGAATGAATGATCAGAAAATGACACTTGCTTTGTAACAGTGTCTTTGTTTCTACTTGCTTCTTTCTCTCTTTCCCCTCCCTCTCTTCCAGCCCTGTCCCTTATTTCGAGCCCTCTCTCCACATGAGGCTCCACTCAGTCTCTTGAAGCAGGCCCTAATTAGATTAGTGGACTTTATTAGCTGCCCAGCGAAGGGGGGGGAGAGATGAACAGAAAAAAAAAGGAGAGAGAGAGAGAGAGAGAGAGAAACCTTTAATAAACCACATTGTCACACTTTTGATCTGACTGGCCTGTGAAATACACTTCTGGTCCCCCCACGAGGCCTTCATCACCCAACATTCACTTACTCAGACACACACACACACACACACACACACACAGTTCGCCCTCAGGGTTTAGTGCGGTGAGACCCTGAGCACGCGAACCAGCGCCTGTCTTTCATTTTGTTTTTCCAAAAGCAACGAGAGAGGCAGAGGCCAAGAGAGACAGAGAGAGAAATTACGAGACGCGCTCTCTACATTCCTTCCACTTTAATGGCCACTGCAGTATGTCCTGTTTTGACAGGGAATGAATTTGGGCCCCAAAACTCTCCGCTATTTCCTACCAGCAGCTGACTTACAGCTCAGCAGTTGGAGCATATGAAGGGTTCGCTTCCAAAATATTAGGGTGTCAAGTTTTGGAGCTGAAAGATTACCTGAAGTTCAACATTCCTCCTTATTCCTCTATATTCTCCAGCATCCAGTCTGTAATATCATCATCATCGCTCAGTTTTCTGATTTTTTGGCTCCTCGCGTGTCAAACGTGTTTCAGGTGTGTGTGGGGTCAATCATTGTGTCATCTTGGAGCGAATCTGGTCACCGACTGACGGAAAACAGTCCAGTTTGGACTTTGTTTGCGTTGCCATTGTTCCAAAAACAGGTGAAAACAAAGTGAATGCATGTTTATTGAGTATTTGTTGGCGTGGTGCGAGGCTGCTTCCATCTGCTGTTTTTCATCTTTCCTTGTTTGACCCTGGGTGGATGTTTTTGTCAGCTGAGGATGGATGCCGTGTTTGTTTTCCCTTTCTTTGCTATTTTCTGACACTTTTCATGCATAAAAAGAGGAAAATACCCCACAATGATAATATGATAAAATAATCCTAAATGAAACGTGGTTTTAGTAACAAACCAATAAACATTTGCTTCCAAAACCCATAAAATGTGTAATTACAAAAACAATTTATTCCAAATGTCAGTTTATTTCAAATGTCTTTTTTTAATCAACTGCATTCATTAGCAATTTGCTGTCACATGCCAAATTATTGTTCTATTCCCTTCAAATAACCAGTTTTCTACTGTAAAAGTAATGAAAGTAATGAATAATGAAACTGAGTGTTTGTATGTATACATATCTCTCTCAATCAAATTAGATTTCATAGAATTTTTGGATGAAATACTGAAGGGTGGTGAGACTGGGGTCAAGGAAGAACTGATTAGGGATCAAGGGGTCAAGTTTGAGGCAAGACATTAATATTAATTACATAAATTTGCCAAACATTGTCATCATTTTTGTTAAATTCTTGAAAACTAACACATCAATCTTATCTAAAAAGGATTCAGAATTGTATATAATGGACTATCAATGTACGAAGGATCTGCTGGATGAAAGCATATGCTTTGACATTTATAGAATTTCCGTACATTAACAAATAAGGCTTGAACATGCAACTACTACTAATGTGTGTAAAGATGATGCTAATTCAGTAGCATAAAATGATTGTGTCATGTTTAGTTATGGCTATAGATCCAAAAGAAGTTGCAAAAGCTGTAAAATTTGCATTCAAAATCTTTTTTTTTTCTTTCACAGCTGATTTCAAGCTAATGCTAGTCAAAGTCTCGCTTTATGTTGGTAAAGGTGAAATCAGTGGACTGATGGACCTTGGTGGAGGTATGCTCTCCAGTGCCCTCTAGTTACAGCATTTTTTAGGATCTCGGGGTCGTAAGCTATGACGCAAATTTGCTTTTCAGTTTTACATTGAAAAGTTCCAGTTTTACAAAACACGGGCAGCCCTGATAAGATCTCTCGCCGTCTCCCTCCATCTTCCCTTTCCACAGAATGCTGACTCCACAGCTGCTGGGAGGAAGATAAACCACTTGACCAATGACCCTGTGCCGCTTTATGACCTTTGAAGTGGATCAGTGACCCCCCCCCCCCCANCCCCCCCCCAAAAAAAAGGAGGTGGCTGTGTTTCTGTCCTGTACTTAACAGCGCTGGGCAATAGAGAAAGAGAACTTATAAAACCTATAAACCACTCCCTGCTTTTGTAGAATGACCCTGTTGAGCAAATGGCCTCCCTGAAGACTAATAACGAGGTTTTATGAGAAACACCCCAAATAAGTGACCGCAGTTACCTTTGGTGGTCCTGCTGGCTGGATAAGAATGCAATTATGTGTAAAGATATAGCATAAATATACAAGATATTTGAAATAAAGCTGTTTTGGAAACAAATGGATTCATCTAAATCCATATGTTTGGTTTTACAAAGACATGGAGTCCTAATGTCTTTTCAGTATCCTGATATTATCATTATATGTTTTCAGTCTCAATACAAATGTGTTTGAGTTGTGTTTTGTGGAGGTACATGGTTGTGGTGTAAATTAAAATAGTGGCTTTTAGGTTTGACAAAACTCTACAGAAGTGTGTAAACTTGAGATTATTGCAGGAAGCACATCAAGTCCAGAAGCTGAAGACGAGATAAGAGAACTTACACAAATAGACAAAATCAAATTCAAGGTTTCCTTCACTACAGTTGTTGTGTTTGGTTTAGAGGCTGTTCTTGCCAAAAACCACCACCTCTCCCTCTCTCCATCCCCAAGAGCTGTGGTTTAACTATCCGCTCTCTGTTCTCCATCTCTTTTTCTTTCCTCTTCCTGCTCTTTATCCATTTGTGGGTCAGAGAGAAAACTGCCAGCACTTTTGTGTGTGTGTGTGTGTGTGTATTTATGCTGCAAAGCCGAGCCCTTGGGATGTGAATGAGTGTGCAATCTCAGACATCCCATATCATAATGACTGCTCATTACGTGCCATACACTCAGATAAAGATATATTTATACACCCGAGGACATAACCTCCTCGCTTATCTACATAGCCATAACAATTATGGCTCATTTTATAGGCCTCTTTGGAGCCATAGAGGAAGCTCAGAAAGCTCTCTGCTGCAAAAATGGCCTTGATGACAGACAGGTTGGCGAAATGAACAACAGCCACCAGCCAAACTCTGGTGAGTTTCTGCTGTGGCTGGTAAGTTTGTCTACCAAATGTTTTGGCAGATAATAAGCCTTCATTCAGCCTTCAGCCTCTTCTAGTCAACAGCTGAAAGAGTGGAAGTCCCTGAAAAACTTTGATACTTTTTTTTGTTCATATGCTGCACATATCGGACATGCATTGCAAAAATGTAACGGTAAAAACACATGAAATCAGATGTTCTCAGATCTATTTTGAGCCATATTCATCTGTGGAAAGAAATCTGAAATGTATTACATATCTGCCAGTGCTTTGCCATCCTGATCTGCATGTCGCTTCTACTTTGTCTACTTAGAAATGATGTAGCAGTGATCGTTGCTGCACATGTAGACAGCACGTTTTTTGTTTTAATTTCTCTGTAAAAGCAGTCATCTCCTGAGATTATATTCCCTGGTGGAGACAGACATTTTTTTCTGTGTAGCTCCATGTTGAAACGCTAAACTTCAACAATTTAATAGTCTTTATAAGTTGATTTTTATAGTGTACTGGAATGAAATAAAACAAGTGCCAGTCTGGAAAGTAGGGGGGAAAAAAATCAAATATTTTCCAGCATATTTTGGAAAAAGGATGGCAATAGCATGTATGTCGCTTGTATTTATTGGCACAAATATGCAAAATTACTGGTAAGGTCCTTTAAAGAAGGAGATGTAAAGGGGCTATTGATAATCTGATAAAGGTAAGAAATCAGAATTGGGCATCAAGACCTGTGGGTAAATGTAGCACAAGAACCAATCAAAATGTTGACATGAAGTTTTGTTCTACACATCATAAGTCAAGAATTCTTTTAATGAAACACCAATGAATGATTATCAGACACAAAATGATCCAGAGTGATAGTCAAGGTGATTTCATATTAAAAGTCAGGGCCAGGCGAATTGTGTGAAGGATTACTGTAATCATTCTGTCAACAAAACACGAGCTGCGTGCCAGCTATAACTCATGTTGCTCATAGCGTAATAAGCTCTGTGTACACACACTCAATACACTTAAGAGGAATCAGTACTTCTGAGCGATGTAAAAAGCAAATACCATTTAAAAGAGCATAAGACAACATGGCTGCAAAGTGAAAAATGTTTCCTTTATTCTGGCACTGATACGGACTTCTAAACTATGAGCAGTGTAAACACGGCTCAGTTTGCTATTACAAAAAAGCACATGTAAGTTTGCACACATTACTTAGGCTGTGATCCAAAGCCATTTTTCATAGCAAAGGTAGTCACACGTAATAATAAACTATTTGACAACAGGCTATCACAGTAGTTCAACAAAAGACGTAAGGTAACACTCCCAGATTGAGTTTCATGTTTGATAATGGAGCAAGACTAAATAAACTTTTAGCAATTTGGAAAAATGACCCAATATTTCCAATAAAAAGCAAAAATCCAAAGTACATGAAAGCAGCTGTAATTCTTAAAACTAACTAAGCCCCTGATTTTTACACATAAATTAAATGTCTGAGCAGGGCCGGCCTTAGCTTTTTGGCAGCCCTATGCAGATTCTGAACACAGGACCCCCCCAATTTCAAAACGTGGAACACCAACCTCTCTCTCTTGTTCTTTTCGTTCCTCCTCTTTCTTTTCTTTGTTCCTGATGGATAAATCCTCAGGTAATGCTGAGCTGCTGCACTTACATCATAAACAAACCTATCCCGTAGCCCCTGTTCTCTGACTGCTCTCACTATTGGAGCGCTCCCCTGGCATTATCCTCATAAGTTTCTATATTACTGCAGTTGTTAAAGCTGAGGCAGTCACCTTTGTCCACAGGGGTCAATGAAAAGCTTCTGTCATTCTCTCGACTGCTAAACCAAGTGCCTAGCTTTACATTCCACCAGTATAACATCTTTGTGTTAGCCTCTGGTGACCAGAGGCTAACACAAACTGGGTTTGTTAATCAGCACTAGCTAACCTCCATCACAAGAGTTAAGCTACAAGAGAGTGAGCTTGCTGCACCCATGCACCTAAAACACGCTACTTAGCTAATAGGGTAATAGTGTTCGTTGCTAAAGGAGCCATGCACAAGTGCTACCCTACCCACACACTAGCCACCTATGTTAGCTCATCATAACTACCTGATTAAAGTTTGAAAAAGCCCCCCATCCTCCCTACATTAGCTGATTACACCAAGCCCTCCTAACATGGCAGATAGCAAACCTGCATGTGACTGTGGTTGCAAAATCTCAGTCACGGACGCTAGAAATGTGAGCGTAAAATGTCTTCAGCTGCAAAGGAGCTGGAGGCAATGTAACACGCCCAGGTTCCATGAGAAGTTCAATGCTTTCAAGTAAGAAATTTTTAGAAGGTTTTATTTCTAACGCCATCAAAATCCTTGTTTAAATAACTAAACCAAACCCTTGGTAGGGAGTCCCCTGGTGGCTGCGGGACCCTAAACAGTCACTTACTACGTTACTTAATATGTAGGACCGGAACTATGGCTGAGTGTAATTTTAGGGGGAATTTCCTTCACCTTGATGAAGAATGGCCATTGCTCTCATTCTGACCGGTACCAGGATGTGTTTAAAGCTTGGCTAAAAATAGAAAGGAAAAGAGGTGTAATAAATTACAGGTTAAATCAAAATAAATACAATGAATATCATCATAAAAACATGACAAAAAACAGCACCAAATCAATCATATTTGCATTTTAAATAATTTACTTGTTTCCTAAAAATATAAATACTTGTGTGTTTAAGAAATTCTGGTAGTCCATTCCATGCCACACAGGACCTATTGATGACAGAGTGTGCTAAGAAGTTGGTTTTAAACCGAGGAAGCGATAAATTGTTTTTCTTAACCACTATAACAAGTCATCATTCAAATTATTATTATCAGTCGAGTCATTATTCAATCGAATATGAGCTATCATTCATATTCGATCTTTGAACTCTGAACCTCACTACAAATATACAATTACTATTTTTTTTTTGCTCATCTGTCAGTTGAATGTGCACACTGCCTTTGTGACACAGCAAACCCAGTGGACACATGCTAATCATGTGACCATAATTACGGTTAATAATCCACCAATACTACCACATTACAGCTTATCACAGCCTAAATGCATCCGATCAGCCATAAAAAGGGACCCGTGCTTTGGATTCAGACCAAAAGTAAGCAGGTGTGTCTTGTTGATTCCACGGTGGATTAATGTGTGTGTGTGTATGTGCATTTATCTTGAACAGATGGTTAACGTCCACAGAGGCAGGAGTGCTGACTGTAGTTAATATTGATAAAACTCATAAAATCCCTGCTTGTACCATTTCCTATTTTTCTGTTTGAGGTAAATCATGAGTTCGGACTGCTCAGCTTCCTTAAAAAAAAACTTTGTGATGTTATCTTGCTAATTTGAGTAATATGGATTTTCAAAAATGATTTAAAATGAGTGAAATATATTTGTTTATTTATAAGAAGTTGGGTGAGCGGTTTTCCTTCAGCAGCGATGTGCTGGATGTGACATTTGCTTTGCGGTTTAGCAGGAGACAGACGTGTTGTTTTCTGTTAGCTATTTCCTTCTCTCTTTCTCTCTCTCTCTCTCTCTCTCTCTCACACACACAAACATACACAAGTGGTTCACCAGTGCAAGCGTGGGTGCAGGTTGCACCCTTATTTGATCTCATCAATATCAAAATGTGGCGGTTGTCCCCTTTGCATGAGTTGCTTGGTTCAAAATGTTAGAAACCAGATAAAAGAGAAAAGTGCATAAAAAGAGAAAGTGTGTGGGAAGTGGTAGCTTTAGGCTGTGTGTGTGTGTGAGAGAGAGAGAGAGAGAGAAAATGCACGAGGTTGATTGTCATGTGGGTCATTGAAGACGACCCTGATAACCACAGAAGAAACATTGCAGGCACCTTGCTTTTTTCTACTGCTCTCTCTTTTCTCCCTCTCTCTCTTTCACAAACATATACACCCCCCCCGGTTATGCGGTTATGCTCCCCCACTCACAGCACCCAATGAAAAGCAACAACAATCGAATAATCTGCATAAACACCAGGGACGCCAAAGCTGTGTTGTAACTAAAAGGTTACAAGTTCAAACCCTGATGCGTCCCAAAGCCAGACAGCAAACTTTTACCTATACTGATTCTGATCTGTGTGAAAGCATCAGATAAAATTTGAGAAACAAATTACACAGCTGGCTTTCATATCAGGCCATAATTAACTACACATAGACAGTAGCTGGCCTTTCAGCTGGAGGGCGTGGCTTCTCATGTAATGTGACTATAATAGAGGAAAGAGGAAAAAATGTCACACTCCATGTTCTACTTTTTTACTTCCAACTTGTCAAACCACTCACAAACCCTCATTCTTATCTCCTCTCGCAGCAAGATGTTGATACGAGCCAGAAAGAAGAAGCTGAAGTTGCGCCGCTTCGATTTCACCATCTGTGAATCATCTTTGTGGATGAGTGGAGACAGCCAGGAGAAATCTGGCCAAACTGAATGAGATGCTCTTAACTTTCAGTGAACTGGACTCCCAACTGTGGTTGTGGTTGTTACTGGGCAGCTCCCAGGCTGGATTTATGTATATAAGTATACCTCCTGAGCTGATGTTAAACACCCGAACACACTCTTCGTCGATTTTGCTTTTTAAGAGGGAATTGAGGCCAAAAACCTGTGGGTTAGCAAGTCATCAATATATTGTTTATGAGATGACTGGATGATTAAGCACAAATTCACCCTGAAATGGTTATTGGTCATGTGCAATCTATCTTTATATTCTGGATATCTGGTAAAATAAAGATCACGTGACTTCAAGATCACGTTTCCAGTGCAGCTATGATTTAAAGGATCATACCGGCCATTTTGCATGTTCGAGCCTAATATATTCAATTTTCATACACGTTACGTTACTGACAATCATTTCCCAAAGGTTGAAACCATATTTCAGCTTCCCTGATATTTTGCAAAATCTCTTAATCTTTCAAAATCAAATATTCAAGCGATACACCCACCTTAAAAATCAATGTTTCGCCTGCTAATAGTTACACAGCCTTATGAAGTTTAAAACATTTAAATTTTTCGATAAATGCAGGTTTTGGGACTATATTTCCTGGTGGAGACATACATTCACTCCACGCTTTTTATTGTGCTTAAATGCTAAAATTACATAATTTTGAAAAAAACCTGAATATACGTGTTGTTCACGATGATGGATTACCTATCCCAAGAATGTTTCAAGTATCAACAAGTTGATTTTAATAGCGTACCAGAATGAACTGAAACCAATGGTGGTCTGGAAGGTAGGAAAAACAATTTTTAATCCACTGTAGGAAATGATTGTCAGTAATGTATGAATGTATAAAAATTGAATATATTAGGCTCAAACATGCACGATCACAGGTATAGTCCTTTAAAGCTGAAATCTTTCAGCTACGTTACAGTCATTTATCTTAATGCAAAGAGGATGCGTGCAATTGCAACGACACAGTAACAAATTCAATGTAAAGGCATAGACATATTAATTTCTGTGTTAACAGCACTCCTAAACTTGCTCTTTTGCTCAAATTCTGGTATTCCTATCAATATGTCTCTTTCTGTTGATGTGTAAAACCTAGTAACTAAGTGCAACAAGCTCAATATGATTAGTTTTGTCTTCTGATCACAGCATTTTTAAAGATCAAGGAAAACGTTTTTATTGATGTATCAGACACCAATTATCTATATTTTAAGGACAGTATTAATTCTTGGCAGAATCTCTTGGGCCTTAACATTAAAACTTTGCTGGTGCACATGTTAGGAACTACTTAGATACATAGATAGCAGAGAGAGAAACAAGAAACCTAACACCTTCACCTCCAGCTGTTATGAGTTCATGGCCTTCTCCCACTACAGCTTCAGTGGATCTGTCTGTCAGTTAAGGTTATGCATTTTTCTCCACCATCAAAACACACACTCATGGGGGTCATGTGATGCAAATGGTGGAGTAGCAGCTTCACATAACAGCTCTCGCAGCTTGTGGCTATTGCAGCTCTGTTTCCAGACTAGATATGGCAGAAAAGGATTAAATTATTTGGCTAAAGGTGCAGAAAATGCCAAGCACTCAGAAGAAAATTACATTAACGGCAAAAACAGCAAAAACGAGCATGATTGAATCGCCTCAGGACAAACTGGCTAGCATGGCGGAAGATGGCCCGNCAGCAAAAACGAGCATGATTGAATCGCCTCAGGACAAACTGGCTAGCATGGCGGAAGATGGCCCGCTGGTTATGCAGCCCAACGAAGCAGACGTTCTGGTAAAGAAAATAACTAATGAAAGGAGTGGAAGCCTCTCTCAACAAGAAAATCGATCCTGTGCTACAAAAGCTGGAGATCTGTACAGCCAATATTACTGCACTTGACGGACGCATGACCANGATCCTGTGCTACAAAAGCTGGAGATCTGTACAGCCAATATTACTGCACTTGACGGACGCATGACCACGGCAGAAAGTCGCATCTCGGACTCAGAAGACACCATTACTACCTGTGAGGCTAAGCTTACTAAGGCTGACAGCAGACTCACAGCGGCCATGGATAAATAGACGACCTGGAGAATAGAGGGCGCTGANCTAAGGCTGACAGCAGACTCACAGCGGCCATGGATAAATAGACGACCTGGAGAATAGAGGGCGCTGATGTAACATATGGATTATCAGTCTACCTGAAGGCACTAATGGAAGTAATCCTGTTTCCTTCTTTAAAACTTGGCTACCGGAGCCAGTGAAAGTTAGCTTCAAGGGAGGAGCTGTTAAGCTAGACCGCTGCCACCGAGCCCCGACCGGCCGCCTGCTCCCAGGTCAAAGACCCCGCACTGTCATCATAAAGCTCCATAACTTCCAAGATAAAGCCCGGATCATGCAAGCAGCGAGGAAGACGCAAGTTCTGTCCTATAACAGCAGCCCGATCTTCATATTCGAGGATTTTTCTGCTGCTATTGTAAAGAAACGCCAAGAATTTTACTCCGTGAAGCAGCAATTAAAAAAGAGGGCAATCTCCTTTGCTATACTATACCCTGCGGTACTCAAGATCAGCTATGAAGGGCGCAATAAGTACTTCAAACAACCGACGGATATCGCCGAATTCCTGGGCAATCTGCCCATGTCACCGGACCACTCCCCACCTGAAGAGCCAGTCAGCCCCACTGAGCGACAGATTCCCGCTGTATCAGGACACGAGGACGATCTGGGCATATACTAGACTGTGTTCAATAGACTCAGTCACCAGGGTATGATTTATTTGTCTATGATTATGCTTTTTCAGCCTGTTTTACTCAAACTGACGTGGAATTTATGTTATGGAGACTTGCTCTCAGACCTGTTCATAATATGATACTAAACATAAGCTTGATTAGGATTCCCTCTCTTTTAGAATTAGATGTTAGGCAAAATGTTTATGATTCCATTAAGGCTTAAAGCATGACTAAGCAAAGTCTATTGAAGACTTATGTTGACTCAATACTTGTGCTGTTATATTGTTTTCACTACAATATCTCCTTCCTTGTATTGTTTATCGTTACATGCAAATGTCTCTTAGTGCATAATTTAGTCCAGGAAAAGTTCTCGAGCACTTTATCAGAGCTGTGGGCTCACTCGTTGTGCTGAGCTCAATACTACCAATGAAGCTAAGAAAACAAGAATANTCAGAGCTGTGGGCTCACTCGTTGTGCTGAGCTCAATACTACCAATGAAGCTAAGAAAACAAGAATAGTTCAACATCTTCTCATAAACAGAGAGGATAGGTTGTTACCCCTATTGGGTAAAGAAGACAGTAGTCTGACCGCTTTAATCATTTTTTTTTCATATGTCTTTTCTGGTTAAAAGTTAGCATTCATAGTTTTTGGTTAAAAGCTGACATTCTAATTAATCCATAATCTGAAATGTTAAGCTTTTCTTTTGAAGTAGGAGCCCTGCCCCCTTCATTAATGGAAGCAAATATTTCATTAGTTCTTAAAAAAAAAAAAAAAAAAAAAACCCTGAAGAATGCTCATCTTACAGACCTATATCTGTTCTAGATCTTGACTTGAAATTGATAGCAAAAATTTTGGCTTCAAGGCTGGGGAAAATCTTGCCTTCAATTATCAACAGCGATCAGACTGGATTTATTCGTGGGAGATACTCCTCCCACAATGTGAGAAGGTTATTGAATATCATGCAGCATTCATATCTGTATAGCCCTGATGCTCTCGTTATCTCTTTAGATGCAGAGAAAGCCTTTGATCGGCTTGAATGGCCTTACCTATTCTTAACACTTTCCAAATTCGGAGTAGGGGAGGGATTTGTTAAATGGGTACAAATACTATATACCTCACCACTATCCACAGTGATTACTAATGGGCTCAGAACCAAAAATTTTCATATTGGACACGGTACGAGGCAAGGCTGTCCCATGAGTGCGTTGCTATTTGCTATAGCCATGGAGCCCCTTGCAGCAGCTATCAGGCAGGACATCAGCGTCAGAGGAGTAACCCTGAATAACTGCCAGCACAAAATCTCATTATACGCGGATGATGTTCTGCTTTATTTAGACTCTCCAACTCAAGATATTCCCAAATTAATACAGCTGATTAATGAATATGGTTCCTTCTCTGGCTACAAAATTAATTTCTCTAAGAGTGAAGCCATGCCTCTCAATAACTTACAAGCACTAAACCCAGCTGTTGCACACCCATTTCGCTGGTCCCCAGCTGGATTTACATGTTTGGACATAAAAATCTCTTCAAACCTGAAGGATCTGTGCAAACTAAATTACGCTCCCCTCCTACAAACCATTAAACAAGACCTGGAAAGGTGGAGTGGTCTACGCCTGTCATTGTTGGGCCGCATTCACTTAATCAAAATGGACGTCCTACCGCGCTTGTTATACTTCTTTCAAATGCTTCCAACGCTGCTTTCAAAGAAAACTCTGGCACAGCTAAATAGTGCAATTATATCATTTACCTGGCATAAGAAGAGACCCAGGCTGAGATACAGCTTCCTTAGCTTGCCCCATAGTCGGGGTGGTCTAGCAGCACCATCACTTAAGAACTATCAATTAGCTGCACAGCTGAAATATATACTGGTTTATTGATGACCCCAAGTCTGTCTGGCTCAGTTGTGAATCACTGTCTTTAGGTACAATACCACTACATAATCTATTATACGTATCACCAGAGAAAGCTGCTGCCCTAACCAAAGATAACATCATTCTGAGAAATATGCTGGCGGCCTGGTGACAGATTAGGAGATGGGAAGAGCATGAGAATTGCCTTTCCCTATTAACTCCCCTCCATGAGAATCCTGACTTCCTGCCTGGTCTTCAGGCTGGGCTTGCTAGNTTTCCCTATTAACTCCCCTCCATGAGAATCCTGACTTCCTGCCTGGTCTTCAGGCTGGGCTTGCTAGTCGGAAGAGTAAAGGAATAACAGTAGTCGGAGACTTGATGCAGGATGGTGCGGTCCTTTCATTCCAGCAAATTAAGGACAAATTTGGCATTCCAAATAATGACTTCTTCAGATTTTNGCGGTCCTTTCATTCCAGCAAATTAAGGACAAATTTGGCATTCCAAATAATGACTTCTTCAGATTTTTACAAATTAGAAAGTTCATTCAGTCTAAGTTAAAGATATTCACACAAGATCCCACTACTTCTTCAATTGAATATTTGTTAAAGGATACTAAGCAAGTTAAATTTGCTACCAAATGTTTCTATAATGCCCTCTGTAGTCTTATGGAGGACAACTCCAATAAAACTAAGGGTCTGTGGGAAGTTGATTTTGGCACTGTGATAGAAACAGCGGACTGGGATGCCTTGTGCAGCCAGCCCTCTATTGTACTAGCAACTAATGAGGCTTGGGAAAGACAATTCAAAATCATACACAGGCTGTACTGTACATCTCTCCAGAAGTCAGGCACAGAATGAGCTCTAAGCTGTCAAATCTCTGTAATAAATGCCAAAGCTCAGTGGGTTCTCTGTTCCATTGCATGTGGAGCTGTCCACATATTCAGCGGTTCTGGTCTGGGATCCTCCAACAGTTAAAATTTTTAAATGTTCCCTCCAGCTTGGGGCAAAGACTTGTGTGTTGGGTTTGCATGACGAAGTGCCTGTCAATTTTTGCAACAAAAGTTTACTGTATATTCTATTATATTATGCCCGAAAGTGCATTTTAATGCTGTGGACTACTGACAAAGTTCCATCATCACAGCAATGGCTTCAAATGGTGGCAAGCGTCATTCCATTTGAAGCCTTCTCCACAGCTGTGAAGGACAAACCCTTCTTATTTTATCAGTTCTGGGACCCCTACCTGGAATATCTGGGAAATGAAAATGTCCAAAGGATAATGGCAGGACAACTGGACTTGGCCTGGAGAAAAGCACCAGAATCGTAGAAGCTCTCAACACACCCCCCCTCCCCTTTTTTTTTTCTTTTTATATACGTGTATATACCTATTTCTGTTATCACTGTTTTGTTTTTATTAGTCATTAACACTCTTTTTCTTCTGTATTTTCTATGCTCTGCTGAAAACGTTCAATAAAAATGTTCATAAAAAAAAAAAAAAAAAAAAAAANAAAAAAAACACACACACACTGGGGTCAACTGCAGGCCAAGTCACCCCACTTCTGCCAGAGGTCAATTCCCTGAAGTTACCGACAGCCTTGCCATTAGTTCTGAACCTCCTTCACTTTGAAATTAAATGATGCCTTTCACCTATTCTGACAAGTATTTGTTATAATATTGAAAACCTGAGTGTTTTTTGTTGAAGGAGTGAGAAAGAGGGGAAATTCTGTACGGTGGCTTCATCTCCTAAATCAGGCCCCGGGTGAGTCTTCTTTTTTTTTGCCTGCTCATGCTTTTTCAGTCACATGAATCTTGACATTCAACACAGACGCTCTAATAAACTCCTCTGCTATCACCCTGACACTGCCTCAGCAGCAGCGGCGGTGGCAGTCACACGCTACCTTCCACCCTGCTCCTATTGCGTTCCACATTTGGGCCAACAGGGCGCCATGCTGATTAGAAAACCTGTCCTGTCTGCAGGTTTTAAACCATCAACAGCAACACATCCCAGACAAAGACAAGGGGCTGCTTGTCCCAAAATTATATAGCCCAAGTTCTTGGGAGACATGACTGAGGGCAAAATTGCCACAAACCAGCAGCTGCACTAATATTCAAGAACTAGAAGAGTACAGTTTGTTTGTTTGCTCATTTCATCCAGCTTTCAGTGTTACTTTATGATCATCTTAAGGAGCCATAATGGTGTCAGGAACAGCAGCTAATTGATAGCAGCTGTGCTGATTGATTACTCAGTAACATCAACAGCCACCAGCTGCTGTTAATTATCTGCAGGAGAAAACCAGCAGCTAATTAATCTTTCTGTCAATGTTTGGAATGATTTTACTCATAAAGATTCTCATGAGCACTGAAAATCGCCACGGATTAAGACTGAGTTTTGCAGGTTTTATCCCAATAAGTACAAATCATGTCATTAAAGTCAAACAAAGCATGCTCAAATAATAGTTTTAAATAAGGTTCATTGAATTCCAGGCAGCTTTTACTCATGTCAGTGCACTACAAAAAAAATCAACCTGCAGAGATTTTAATCTTGCTTTAAACAGGTAATCTATTCCAGTCAACAACAGCAGCCTTTATTCTTTCCTCAGCCTTTCAGCTGTAAGCAGAAGGCACTTTCAAACCTAAACTTTAGAGCTAAATTATGAACTACACAGACTAGGAACAACAAGTCTTGTCCACATTCCCACCACAGTATTGGGAAGACAATGACAATTAGAGCATATGACATCTACAGTGCAACAGCTACGGCATTTCCAGAAACTTTATCACGGTTTGGCGGTGGTATTTTCATGAATATCCCAACAAATCATGAAACCTTGCTGCTGCTGTTTTGCTGTCTTCAAAAAAAAAAAAAAAAAAAAAAAAAAGAAGCGGTTGAGGGAAGCTTGCATCTAACCAATAGGTGACATTTTGTCTTGCAAGCTGCACCCAATAGTTCCTAAACAATTGGTGAGAAGGAGTAGCAGCTAAAAAAAAAAAATAGTTTGGGAACTATAGCACAAAATGGGTCTTGGTCCCTTTGAGTGAAACCTTGAAAGTTGCTGCAGTGCTAAGGCGGCTATGATTAGCAACCAGCAAAATACATACCGTAATCAGTGCATGCTGAGCTAGTCTGTCCATCTTGCATGACTGGAGCATCTCTGAAACTTAAATAGCTGCAATCATTTAACTCAAACAGTGGGGTTGATGTGCAAAAAGCACTTGAGGACAAAAATCCTTCAGCCCTTGCTCATTTCTTTGTGCGTCAGGCTCAGAACCTAACAATCAACCTGTGTAAATTTCACTTGATTTGGGATAACAAATACAGAACCACCGCTATTTTCACCTAGGTGCAATCTGGAATAATGCCATTGGCATGCATAAAATTAAAATATTGGTAAAATCGTGCTCCTCCTCCCCCTCCACCCTTCTGTCACCAAAACCTCAAATGCAGTGAAATTAAACTTTCTCCCTGTTTCCCTCTTGTAGGGATCAAACCCGATTTAGCCTTTAACATCTAACCCCTCAGAGGGTCATGGCCCGTGCGTCACCCAATCACTGAACCAATCAGACACATTACAGGAGTTTGGGTCAACCTTGCCGTGACCTGTGAGCATTGATACTTCCTGTAGCCACACGTCTGTCCTCAGGGCAAACGTACTCACCACCAAAAACTCCTCAGCAAGCAGGTCAACTGTTCAGAGATCATCCACGGCCAGCTTTTGTTTCCAAGTTGTTTACTTTTTCACAATTTGCAAACACTCAGGTTAATGTTTTATTGAGGTGTGATGCAGACAGATTCATCACACGTCAGTAAGCAGAATCAGTCTTTCCATGCAAAGGCCTGTCAAATGCATCGTTTGTGTCATTTGGCTGCATGGACGCTATAACACACGCTCGCCTGTATGCACACAACTCTGAAAAGGAGAATTCACTTTGGCATTATTGTATATATGCTTGGTGGACTTCAGGATCAATTTTGCGAAGAGACATTGCAGTATTGAGAGGTGGATT
Organism: Lucifuga dentata; assembly: GCA_014773175.1. Classification (NCBI taxonomy): domain Eukaryota; kingdom Metazoa; phylum Chordata; class Actinopteri; order Ophidiiformes; family Bythitidae; genus Lucifuga; species Lucifuga dentata. The sequence goes on from VXCM01003556.1 coordinate 43,346, forward strand.
TTGTGAAATACACACACCGGAGTGAGTTTGTGGCTGGCTGAGCCTTGCATGCCATCCCCGAGCTTCCTGAACTGTGGTGTGTGCAGGAGAAAAGACGTGGCCTCAGATTATTAGCTGGAGCACGAGTCACCTCAGCAGATGATTGTTGCCTTATTTCAACCGGATTGTTCCTTTCCTCTACCCAGCTGCACATGTTATCAAACCCTGAGGGCCACATGAAAGAAATCAAAGACATGTGACCCACAGAGGAATAGATCGGGGGGAGTTAAGATGGTGTGTGCGCACGTGTGCAGGCATTCAAATCTGCCTCAAGGCAAGTCATTAAAAAGATTGTTTCCATGACGTTATGCAATCATTCTGGAAAAATTTCATTGCCTGACATTTTTTTTTACTGTCTCTAAAATAATTGTTTGTTACAATTTGGCAGTTTTAAATGGATTCTGAATTAGCCTGCTAAATCTTGTTTTTGAATCCCTGAAGGCATAAATGGTTTTGTGTTGATGTTTCTGGACAACTAGATCCCCAGATGACAACTAATCTCACAACTTGACATTATGGCTGGTAGTCATGGACAGTATAACTTCAGCCAGCATCACCAAATTGACAGCAGTTAATTGGTAAAGCATCAATATTTGTCTATATTTACACAAATATCTTTCTTCAGTTGTGCAATGTTGCAAGATTCTCACAAATAAAAGGACGTTTTTCACATTATCAAATGCTGCCTAAAGCAGCAAATGAGCCACCTCCACATTTTGTGCATAAGCAGTGTTTTTCACATACTCGCTGGTGTACTTAACATCAATCTGAAGGGTTAAATATTACTACCAGGGGGCAACATGAGGGCTGTAACATAATCTGTCCCTGGTCTACACCAGAACACCTTAAAAACTATAAAAACTGTCCAATTTCACTCCATGCAATAAACAAAGATGCCAACAATAGAGGCGGCTCACATTTTACCTCAGACAAAGAAACAGCAGCATTGGCAATATACAAGGCAATTAACTGAAACCTGCTGTGCTTTTTCTGGTTGTCACTGTTGCTGTTTTGCTGACATAACAAAAGTTGAGAGTACTGACCCCCCCAAATACTTTTGTAATTACTGCAACTTGCAAACACCTAGTAATCTATAAAGCCAGAAATCTCTGTCTGTACGTCCGTCTGTCTGTCCATCTGTTGCACCATCATCTCTAGAACCTGGCACTGTATAAAGTTGAAATTCAGCAGTATAATGCTCAGGGCCCAAGGACGTCCAGTTTCGCGTGTGAAGTTGTTTGGATGAGCGGTTCTCGAATTAAGCTATGCTGGTAAAAAGTGGTCTGTGCAGCAGGATATGCTACCCTAACCCGCTCCACGGGCACAGCAAACAAAGCTAGCTCCCAAGGACGTGCAGAGCAAAATTATGGCAGACTGCAGTGTACACCATAAAGTCCGGCCTGTTCCCAACAGGCACATTTTGAACTGCAATGTACTATTAATTCTAAAGGATATACACAACCAATGCGTCAAACAAGTGCAGGATACATATAGTAACCATCGTACATACATGTATGCAGAGTTAACAGCGAACATAAACCTAATCTGGCTTTAAAAATGGTGCAAAGGAACTGCTTGTCTCCAGATCTTGTCAATGAACGGTGCAATTACTTATTCAAAGAGTTAAAACCAGTAGTCATGCGTCTCTCTGTGCACCAGCAGAGATCATAGCAGGTCTTGACCAATCCTGCAGGATGCACCAAAACCATCAGTCCTGCAGCAGGCCTGCATCCTGTGAGGTCCCACAGCCACAGAGCCCAGAGCGAAGCCCAAATGTGTAAAAACTTCACATTGGCACATTAGTTTGTTTACATCCTGACTGGATGTGATTTGGCTACCTGGAGCAAGAAATGGCCAAGAAGCCCTTCTCCTCTTCCCTCGCTCGCTATCCCTGCTTTTTAATCCTTTTTCTCTCTTTCCTTATTTCTTTTTTGCAAATGCCAAGAGCACATGACAGGGTGGAATGGAAAAATAAAGAAGCCTGCTTTGTAAAAAATTAAAAATTGGGAAGAAAAAAAAAAAAAATCAGCCAAATTAATAGTAACGCAAAACAGATGGGGAAGTTGTATTCCCAGAATGAAACATGACATTTGTTTAAAAAAAAAAATTCCTTTTACCCAAGCAGAGTTGCCAAATTGTGACTTCATAATTTGTAGGCTCTCTGCTGAATGTCTATTCATAGTACCAGCTCCAAGATGTCAGATTTTATGACCCGTTTCTCCTCTTGTTATCTGCTGCAACAATTAGAGGCCGGCTAATTTCACTCTGGGAATATGGAAGCGTTTTCCTGACTTGGAGGCAAACACAGGATGGCTCACACTGACCCTTAGTGTGCAGGGACTGATTAAACTCTAAAGTGCATGGCATTGTGTGCATGTGTGTTTATTTCTCACCAAGCTATGACGACGAGCAGGATCAGTCTGGGGTAACAGACAGACACACACACACACACACACACAGAGACATCCACATGCTGTGTCAGCCATGGTTTTGAGGCCACGCCTGGCAGACTGGCATCTATGACATCATACAGAGTACTTCCTGTTGGAGCTTTAAACTACAATTTTGAAGACTAAAGGCTCTGTCAGACCCTTTAAATTAATTCAAAGATGCCTCCCAAATGCACTAAAATGTCTCCTCTCCATCCTCCTTTCCTCCATGAACTCGGAAACCAAAGTTATCTTCTCCTGTCCTCTGCTGTCCCAAACCTGGAGGAAACAAACAGAGGAGCTTTGTTTTTTCCTCCAAACGTCTCCTCCAGTGGAGGATACATGCATGTATCCTTTCAAGAAGTGTTTTTAACACTTTGGCATGACATCACCATGGCCACACCCACTAACCCCAACCATAAACGCTGATCAGCAAAGAAACTCAGATGAACTCCTGCCTGTCAGATGCTGATTTCTCCGGTAGAATTACAGTTGGGACAAAATTTCCTGAGTATTACTGCATGTGTAAATAGGCGATTAAAGGGCGACTGAAAATTTGAAATATGTTTGAAACAAACAAACTATTAAAGTAATTCTGTTTGAATGACCAACACACAACACACAAACTGTCCCCATTTATGAAATGGGGACAGTTTTTTATTAATAATTATTCATACTTAACATAAAATAATCTTAACAAAATGACATACAACTGTTAGAACCAACCTTTCAAATAAGGCAATATGCATTTTAAACTTAGCCCTGTTAAACTTTAAACTGTAAGCGTTTTAAGCTTTTCTTTTCAGGAATGATGGAATTCTGATCATCTTAATTCAAAATCAATATACATACATGTGTGGGAGATGCATCAGCATTGCAGAAAGAGTAAAATTTGTGATTGGTCACTTCATCATCAGTGGACATCACATATGATGACAGTGGAGGAAACATACAGTAACTCCCAAATCTCATGTCTGTCATGTCCTCCTCCCCTCCTCTCCTCCCATCCTCCGCCTCACACTTCCGGGTAGGAATGGAGGGGAGGGGAGGAAGGGAGGAGCAGAGGAAAATACAAAATACTTTGGGATGCACCTCTAGGCTTCCAATGTCTATCAGCGGCTTTAGTTTTCAAACTTGTAGCACCAACAGGAAGTCACCTCTGTGACGTCACAGAGGTATGTTTCACTGACTCTGCACATCTCCCTTTACACAGCCGTCACATGCTGATGCTCTCCACCACCAATAAACTGAATCTGATGAGTTAAAATTGGTGGAGTAAAATGCCATAAAAGCATAAAAGAGGCTCACACATTCACCCTATCAAGTAATAATGTTCAGTTCCTCAACGTTTTTTGTCAGCAGTTTTCTGCTGAGCTCATATGTTGTTGACTGACATTCAGCTCAGCATCTGCTGAAACTGTTGGCAAGTGCACCAAGCACGGATAATTGTAACCACCTGAAGGTGCTGGGCTCCATCAGGCCCAGCCAGGCAGATCCTAATCTGAGAAGTTGGATCTCACGGTCACATTATGTTCCACTGTGGTTGACAGAGTTAAAAAAAAAAAAAAAAATNAAAAAAAAAAAAAAAATATATATATATATATATATATACACACACTGGTGCTCACTTACTTGTTTTCTGACGCCCGGCTGGAGAAAATAACAGTGGATTCATTCCTCAGACAGTAGTTGCATGTCGTGGAGACGATTCTGAACTCTCTGCCTTTTCACTTCATAGGTTATTTTCATAATTATAGAAGTGGAAACCTGAGGAAATGAGGAGGAAATGGTGTTTCAATGACCTGGACCAACTGTCACTTACAAGAAACATCAGCTACCTGAGCCAATGAAACATAAAACTCTTTTTCCTCAAGCAAAAAGCTTGATTAAACTACACTTGAAAGGGCCTTATTTGTTAATGTTGTGCATTCTGCATGCTGCACATTTTCTACGTATGATACTGACTGCTTATGGCAGAGCTTAAATGTATTGAGAGAAGGTTTTTCATTTCTTTAGCCCATATGATTAAAGCATTTTCCACTTGCTTCCTCCAAGTCATTTCTAGTTTCCTCCATGAGAGACTGCAGTGTTACAATTAGCCAAAAAAAGCAGCTTTCAATGCAGTTAAAATAAAATAAAGGTTAAAAAAATACAAAAAGTTACTGAAATAGGATACAAGCATGTAGGTTATAGCTAACACTGAATAAAAATGTTAAATCAGTCAATTTTGCCAGCTTTACTTAAAGTACAAAGCAAGAGACACGTGAAACAACATATTAAAGGCCCTGAACACCAACACAGGTGTTTTCGGTTATTCTGATTGACCTCTACTCAGGTTCAAGGTGGGTGGAGCTACGTTAGGAATCTGATGTCACAAAAATCCATATACTTTAATGGAACCTGTAGCAAATAGTGGACTTAATGTGGCCTTGCAGTTTTTATCAGCATAAGCCTGCAGAATCTTCAAGATTGTAGCGTGCCCTATTTGTCATTTTGGGGTGAAAAGGAGATCAAAGGGGTGCTGATGAACACCCCATGCACCTTTGGGTTGTAGCAAGTCTAAAAACTGTAATTCTGTGTCAAATTGGTTCAGATCAGTCATAGCAGACCAAAACAAGAAACATTATGGGAAAAATGCAGCTAATGTCAAAAAAATAATTCCAATAAAACCGGATGAAAATGTGGCTGTTCAACTATTAATAAAGGGGTGGCATGTCATAAAAACAGGTAATAAATGGGTTTTATTTATGTTAATCTGACATTAGCTAGCCACATGAAACGATTAGCTAAAAGCATCTTTGCTGCACACAAGCAAGATGTTTTTTTTAAATACTGTGAAAACAAAAGCAATATTTCGATGTAGCTTTCTCAGAGATTACCACCATTTTTAGTCTGTCGGCCCCTACCTGAGTACTAGCTGCTTATGTCACTAAGGTCTGGACTCGTTGGAGGCCTGCAGGTGTTTAGACCACCAGCTGGGACAGGTGATCTCATATAAGTGATCTTCATCCCTCTTAACATGCAACGAAAGTATCAGCAGATCAAGATACACCTAAAAGTTATGAGAAGAAGCATAATCAGTCGAAATAATTGAAAACACCTGTGTGGGTGTTCAGCAGGTGCTGCGTTCGAGCTACCTCGGAAGTCGGATTTTTCCCAGTCGAAATTTCCGACTTCCGCCCTCAAACATTCTAGCCAAATGTAAACAGAAAAGCATGGCTGAATAACCCAGTAAATATTGTAAGATTAAATAAACTTCGTAATAAATTCTAATTAAAGTAAAGTTAATATACAGGAGTTTTGTCGTGTTGTTTTACAATGATATTAATCACAGTATTAAACACTTGTGCTGAGAAGAAATATTCTGAAATTATTTGCACTTCAATGGCAAACAGTTATTATAAACTGTAGATAGTTAACTTGGCGATATATTTTGACCTTTTTATTTCAATGTCATGCAAGAAAAAATACTTTAATCGGCTGTTAGCTGATTGCTTCCATTCTTAAAGCTCGCTTCCACGGGCGCCGCCTTGTTGAGTGACGTCATACTCGTGAATTCGGGGTTCATAATTTTGGGATCTTGAACTCGGAGCTACGACTGCAAGTGCTGTTCAACGCATTTTCCGAAGTAGGAAGTCGGAAAATTCCGACTTCCGAGGTAGCTCGAATGCAGCATAAACCCACCATAGACAAAACACGCATTAATCTGAAGGTTGAGGGGTTTTAATGCCCACTGATTTGATTGCTGATAAGCATGTCTCATGTTTTAACTCTTTGGCTCTGACTGAAAAAGCAGCTTGACGAGGTTCTTTTCCTCCGTGGGATAATTCAGTCATCTATAATGTAGGCATGGATTATTTTTTATATTCACAAAAGCTCTGAGTGGGGGAGAAATGTTTTCCAACCTCAAAAAACAAAAAACAAAACAAACAAACAAAAAAAAAAACACCACTTCCTGAAAATTGAGAAAGGCAACATGTTTTAATTGTAACTATAAGCTTTCTCCTAATAAAAGTATCTGGCGCTATGTTAAAGTTGTTTTCATGAAGAAAATATAGTTGACATATTTAACCACAGACACTGATTCGGCCATATATTTCAACTTGGTGTATATTACAGCATCCAAGCACAACAACCTAGACACAGATTAAAGATTATATATTACATTAATTAATGAAATACACTGAGCTACCAATTTATTAGGCCCGATCTAATATATCCCAATCCAGTCAGTGGCACTAAATGTTGCCACTGAATGTAAATACTTAATACAATATACTTGCATTCACATGATGCAGGGTTGCTTATTCAAGATGGTTCTTTCTGTACACACACTTCCCTTTTAGCCATCCATTTCCAATCAGAAATAGGTCAGCAGTGGGTTTATCATGTGTAACAGGAAATACATGATATTACTAACACTTAACTTCCTAAAAATGTAAATTTGGGTTATGTATTTGTGAGTTGCATCCTTAAACTTCTCCTTTCGTATGGGATCCTTCACTAAGTGACAGGACTGCATGAGGGTGTATGAGTCATGTGTATTCTAGACTGGAAGGTTATTGTTTGAAATTGAATTTCAACTGATTTTGACATCCATACTGTAATATAGTGAAAATAGAGGAAAACCTGTGAGTATTACTTATTTTAGTCTTATACTATGAATCCTAGCGTAGGAATATTACAGCAGATTAAACAGCATATTTATTATTGGTAGCGGAGTCTCTCTCAGCATGGTATATTACAGGGATGACGGCTTTAATGAAATATGACAGAACAGTGATAAATGCAGGATGAGGCAGAAAAGGTGTGTCGTGTGTCAACAAGGAAACGTGATCATCCCAAAAAAAGACACAGTAATGTTCAAATTCTTTCTAGAGTGAATAAAGAGTAAAAATTCACTATGAATTACACCAGATGCAGCAGCAAAGCCAGAATATTATAAACTAGAACATCTCTCTCTCTTTCTCTCTCCACCGTGAGAATATCATAAGTTAGAACATCTCTCTCTTCCCTATAAGATTATAAGCTAGATCTCTCTCTCTCTCTCTCTCTCTTTCTCTCTCTCTCTTCCACAATGAGAATATCATAAGTTAGAACATCTCTCTTCTCGCCTCTCTCTCCACTGTGAGAATACCATAAATTTGAACATCTCTCTCTCTCTCCCCTATAAGAATATTATAAGCTAGATCTCTCTCTCTCTCTCTCTCTCTCTCTCTCTGTCTGACTCCTACACACACTGGTATCAACAGGAAAAAGGCAGCCAATGAAACTAATTGGGAGGTGTGTGTTTTAGAAAAGAACAGCCTGTACTGTCCTGGGCTCCCGCCCACAGCCTGTGACTGGCTGGATCCTAAGTGGTCTGTTTTTCTTTTCCCTGCTGTGATTGGATAGAAGGAAAGTCAATAACTAAGATCTTTTTTTCCCTGCTTTCCTCAGGACTTGTTTTCAACTTTAGGGGACAGAGTGGGATGTTCTGCTCTGCGCTGTCCTTGATTTACCTCCTTTCAGTGTGTGTGATGTGTGCTTTTTTTCTCTTGCTGTAATTAAATATTTTACAGGGATGTGATACAAATAACACTGCAAATATCCAGCAACAGATGAGTACAATTTGGACTATTAGGAGCATATCATAGAAATACCTCAGAGGATTAAAAATATAATGTAGTGTTATGTAAGAGGACTGTAAACCTACTTTAGTATAAAGCACACACTTCCTGTACGTTCATATGGAAATAATACTGGAATTGTATAGCTGTAGACTATCATAGAATATTTAAAAGTAATATACATACTGAAACCTGGCTTCATCATTCCTTCATGTGTTGGACATTAAAATTATTTAATAACTGGCTCCATCAGCATCTTTCTACAGGACTTTAAAACACCATTTTACATGGGCGGATTACTTAAAATTTAAGATTTCATATGTATTCATTAATAATTCTGGTGAAGATCCCAGTGTTTCAAAAGATACCAAATGTGACCAGATTAGTTTCAGGAAAATGTGTATGATATAATGCATAACACTTGTAGTATTATGCTTTGATGTAATGGTATATAGGCATTAAAAAAAAAAAAAGATATAATAAAAAAATCTGTGTCTTGGGATTGTGATTTGTAAAAAAAAAAAATTATGTTCGCAATTTGAAAAATTGCGAACATAATTTTGTCTAAATTTAAAGGATCTTAAGAGGAAGTTTTAGAGGAAAATAAGGAAACTGAATGGAGTGTATGCTTTGCAATAAAACAGTGAGCACGTGTTTATTATTATGCTTTTTAATCAAATTGCAAGATTTCAGGAAAAAATACAAAACATAGAGGATATAAAACCGATTATTAGGCTCAGTTTTGCAAAAAAACGAAATAATGAAAATATAGATTTACAAAAAAAAGGCACAAAATGTTGCTTTGGAAAGCCATACATACACCCACAAAAAGCTCAACATAAATAAGTTAGTATAATTTTTTTCAGTGTTTTTACAAAAAAATTATACACACAGGTACACTTCACCAACTCAGGCAGTGTAACTTTGACTTTTTCTAACCTTAAAAAAATTAACGATAGTGCAATTACATGTTCCACATGAATTCCACACCACAAAGACAATTCTTTGACTGATTCACATAGTTTGGTATTTGCAGAATTTGTAGCCCAGTGATTTAAACATTTCTATGATATCTATGTTAACCTGGACTTTGCCATGATTTAGAGCTGGACAAGTGACCCATAAGCCACGAAAATATTCTACTCATCTACTCATCTAATTTCAGATAGAAAGCTAATTAATCAGGATTATTAGCAAATACTGCTAATTTTTGGTTGGATATTGCTCAGCAGTTCAGCCACCCCAGCCCCCACCCCCACCNAAAAAAAAAAAAAACAAAAGCACAAACTATGGCAAAAAACTAAAATAATTTTTTTTTAATGAAATAAAACCAGGGGAAATAAGGAGAAAATATCTGCATGTAAACTTTCTCTGCCATGGCTATTCCCAGTTACATGGACCCTCCATTTACAGTGTGACCATCTGGACCTTCAAATGGGACAAATAAAGCCATAAAAAAAACAAAAAAAAAAAACGTGAAGACATTTGTTTCCACATGACCCTGACTTTTGCAATCTGCATTTCTTTAATTTTTAAACTCACATCAATTACCTGAAAAAGAAAGGATAAAATACGAGCACTTTATCAAAATAATATTTCTCTTTTGGAAATTGCACGGCAACTTCCTGAGTCAAATTCACACAAATAACATTTAACATAAGTATGAAAAGCATATTACACTTTTTTTTGTCGTTTATGTGCTACATCTGAAAAGTAGGTAGTAGAAAAGAAACTGAGCAAAAAGGAAAACATATCCATTTGCATGCTGCTACATTGTCTGCTGCTTCTGAGGCAATTTAATTAATTAAACTGAGTGCCAAAAGTTGATAGTGTACTTATTCAGTGCTTGTGCAGCCTCTCCTCTCTCACTTCTTAGGAGAAGCCGCTTGTTATTTTCTCTCCACACTCTCCTGTCAGATGCTGAGAAAGGCTACAGTATTCCAGCAGCCGCAGCACTGCCCGTTCTGTGAAAGAGGAAACAGCCTCTTGAATGGTGCAACAGAAAGCGCAGTTGCTCATACTTGGTAAACCCCCCCCCNCTTAGCAACCTCCCTGAACACTGAAATACCCCCTCCCGCCCCACACACACACACACACATACACACATATACACGTGCACACACACATAGACACAGTGTAAACAGCATGGAGGGCTACAAAAGGTAAAACCACAATATAAACTGCAAGTCATGTTGATGATGAAATTATGGATTATTGATGCTTATTATAAACAGGTAAAAAAAAATCTAAAACTATTTAAAATCTACCAATTTAAGTTCTGACCTCACTGCACTTGTGTCCTATTTTCTGGCCTGCTCGGTATCTGCTTCACGCTGAAACACTCTGATTTCCTGAACCGGTCGCCTGGTCTTCATCATCGTCATCTTCTTCGTCTGTGTGTGACCTTTTGCTCTGACTCTGGCTGGAACAAGCACCTGGCAGACAAAAAGAAGGGCACACGTTGACAGGGCATTCGTGTGGACTTGCACGTTCACGTTAAAGTGCCTGACAGCGGACAAATTTCACTCCACTTTCTGTCCGATTCTAAAACTGATTCAATGCACACTCTTCAGACAAAGTAAAAGATGTTAATCTGGATGGAAGATCTCTCCATTAGTTTGTTTTGCACGTAAAGGCGTTGGTCAAGGGTGCTTCGGCAGTTAACGGTTTGTTTACCGAGGCAAGGGCACTAACCCGTAATATTAAGCAAAACACTGTCCCCTGGTTGTGAAAGAAGCGCCCTGCATACAACACAAAGTGTGTGTCAAATAATAACTCAAGCTTCATCACCTGAAGCTGCTGCGGGTCTTTTCCTGGAACCGTTTCTGTCTGGTTGCGGATCCGGCTGCGGGTCCGGTCGCCTCTCGTTCCTCTCCTCGGCGTCCTGTTGGTTGTTATCGCCGCGCAAGTCCACATTTCCGGGCGGCGGCTGGCGTCGGTGAGGCGGTCTGTGATAATACTCCGGTGCGTCGCTCACCTCCTCCCAGTTGTAATTACGCGGAGAGAGCGGTTCACCGGCAACGGGGTCGAAATCCCAAGTCTCCGCGAAAGCCCGCTGCTCTTCCTGATTAAAATCCCTGAAATACCTCCGCGTCTCCTCAGGATCAGATGTGCCGAAAAGGTTCCTGCGTACCGGAGGTCTGGCGTTGTCCGGTTGCCGCGCATCCACTCTCTCCAACGTCGGGCTCGCGTTAGAAAGGCGAACTTCTGACATTTTGTTGCACATATGACAAGAAAAAAAAAAAATCACAAACNAAAAAAAAAAAAAAAATCCTTCCAAAGACTGCTATTTCCAAGTAATATTTCCTCTTAAATCAAAACCGCAGTCGTGCGTGCATGCCCCGCGCGCAACATCCAAACGCGTACGCGCTAAAGTGGAATTAAAGCGTCTCCAAGGCACGGGGGGGAGGTNCAACATCCAAACGCGTACGCGCTAAAGTGGAATTAAAGCGTCTCCAAGGCACGGGGGGGAGGTTTTAAAAAAAGGGCTACTCCTGTCAAGTCCGTAGTAAGCAGATGAAACAACAAGTCAAGGCACAACAACGAACATGGCGTTAGAGGAGGGAGCTACAAGTGAAAGAAGAAAATTGACATCGAGGAGTATTTAAACGGGGAAGGAGACTCATTGGTCTGCGCGCAGGGAACGCCCACCGTGCGCTCTTAAAGTTGAACAGCGAACAACAACTCAGAGCAGGGCTGCATTCAAAAGCCAGCCATAAATACGGCCTAATTAATCGGTGTGAATAGCTCACCACATTTAAAGGACCCTACCGGTCATTTGGCATGTTTGAGCCTAATATATTCAATTTTCATACATGTAACGTTACTGATAATCATTTCCCAAAGATACTACTGGAATGGTGGGTTATTTTTTTCCTACTTCCAGACTGCCATTGGTTTCATTTTTTTTTTTTTTTTTAACATTGTGTACTTGTGATATTTGTTCTGTATTTTATGAGTTTATTTGTTTTTATGACTGCTAATTTGTAACATCCACCTGCCCAGGGACTGCGGATGAAAATTAGCCTTTTTTTTTTTTAAGCTAATTCTGATACATTTACACCATGGTTATGCCTGATGTTAATTCATGTAGATGGTCCCTGCAAAACTAAATAAATAAATAATATTCTGGTACGCTATTAAAATAAACTTGTTGATACTTTAAACCTTCTAGGTAATCCATCATCATGAACAGGTTTTTTTTTTTTTTTAAAGTTACGTAATTTTAGCATTTAAGTGCAATAAAAAGTGAGGAGTGAATGAATGTCTCCACTGGGGAATATAGTCCCAAAAGAAAACCTGCGTTTATCAGAAAATTTAAACAACCATGACTTCATAATTTTACATAACTATTAGCAGGCAAAACATCAATTTTTAAGGTGGATGTATCGCTTGAATATTTGATTTTGAAAGATTAAGAGATTTTGCAAAATATCAGCAAAGCTAAAATACGGTTTTATCCTTTGGGAAATGATTGTCAGCACAGTAGCATGTATAAAAATTGAATATATTAGGCTCAAACATGCAAAGCGGCCGGTTGGTCCTTTAAAAGGCAAAAAAAAAAAAAAAAAAA
>VXCM01003557.1:4642-53478 GCA_014773175.1 Lucifuga dentata
TTTTAAGTTACATAATTTTAGCATTTAAGTGCAATAAAAAGCATGGAGTGAATGTATGTCTCCACCAGGGAATATAGTCCCAAAACAAGACCTGCGTTTATGGAAAAATTTAAACGGCAGTGACTGTATAATGCTGCATAACTATTATCAGATGAAAATGGGTTTTTTAAGGTGGGTGTATCACTTGAAAATTTGATTTTGAAAGATTAAGAGATTTTGCAAAATATCAGGAAAGCTGAAATACGGTTTTATCCTTTGGGAAATGATTTTCAGTAATGTAACATGTATGAAAATTGAACATATTAGGCTCAAACATTAAAAAAAATGGATGGTATGGTCCTTTAATATTATCAGGGGCATATTAAGGTTGTAGTTATTTTAGCTATTTTTTGTGTAAATGGTTGAGAGTATATGTTGCATATTGTCAAAGCTGGTAAACTTGAGGTTCATATCTATAGAATTGCAGNGGTTGAGAGTATATGTTGCATATTGTCAAAGCTGGTAAACTTGAGGTTCATATCTATAGAATTGCAGTCCAGAATTCCAGTAAGTTTAGAATTCCAGTAAGTCAAAGCCATAGGTCCTAAACTGATCTGAAATCTTCATTTTTGATCAGTGTTTTCTTCNTCCAGTAAGTCAAAGCCATAGGTCCTAAACTGATCTGAAATCTTCATTTTTGATCAGTGTTTTCTTCTGTAACGTGCTGACATCATCATGTCACATTTGCATTTAACCTGCCTACTGAGACATAACCATAAAGTATGAGGCTAGGGAGTGAATGTTTGGCTAGCATCCACATTTTTGTTGCCAACTCAGGCCTGACAGAGCTGTCCATTTAGAACAGGAGGAGGGCTTAAAATGGCTTGTTTTCACTCAGTGTGCACAGCAATGTTGCAGCATGGTAGCTTACACATTAAGGAATTGCAAATGATTTAAAATGGAAAATGGGGTATAATATGTCCACTTTAAGTAACAGTAAAAGTTTTAGTAAACAAGTATTAAATGTATTCAAGCATCAAAAGGAAAGAAAGAAGTAAAGAGGAAATAACGAAGGGAGAAAATAAGGAACTCAAGAAGAAAAGTATTAGGGGAAAAGGAAAGAGAAGACATAAGACGTTAGGATCTAAAGAAAGAACTGAACAATATATCCATGATATTTCATGAGCTTGTGTTTTGAATGTGAAACCTAAAGCTGCAAAGGAACGAGTAATTATCATCAATTTATTATGGAATAAATTACGAGTGCATCTTACTAATGTGTGCATGCTGTTCCTCAGGCCTGGTCCTGGAAGGAGACCGTTTTGGAGTCTGGGACATCTGGACGTTACACCGTGGAGACGGTCAGCACGGAGGAGGGTGTGATCTCCACGCTGACCATGAGCAACATCGTCCCCGCCGACTTTCAGACCATCTACAACTGCACCGCCTGGAACAGCTTCGGCTCCGACACCGAGATCATCCGCCTGAAAGAGCAAGGTCAGCACAAAAATCACAAATCAATCACCAGTGATTTCTAAAAGCTCACTGTTACTGATCGCTTTTAATGGAGGCTGTCAGTAGCTGATATTTTGTGCTGATATTAAGTATTCTCTGAAATTCTTGGAAAAATTACAAAAAAAGCATCATGTGTTCATGTGAGCTGGATTGTAATTAAGAAGTTTGTGCCGGAAAAGTTGCTAATTTCAACAACAACAAAAAATCCTTAACTAAAAGAGTAATTAATAATTATTCCACATATTTCATCAGTTTTGATTATCTGTAGAAATATGGGGTCATATGGGTAACACCAGTAGGTGCTTCATGGACCACCAGTGGCACACGCAGCACAATTTGAGAACCACTAATCTCAACCACTATTACAACCAAATATACTTAAGTATAAGCCGATCTCGTGTATAAGCCGACCCCCCATGATTTTGACCTGCAAATTTTTAAAGAAACCCCATATAAGCCAACCCTGATGTTGTTCCATCAGTTTATTTGTTTAGCAAATTACTTGTTTTTCTGGGTATTGTCATAGTATTCCTGTGATTTTCTGAATATAATCCATGTACCGGTAAATATGATATTTTTTTCAGCAGCTGATTACCGTTACTGAAATTACCAATACTGGCTGTTGCAAAATGTTCTAGATAAGATGTTTAGTCAGGAAATATTTCATTCTAAGGTATGATTTAAACTAGTTTCCATAGGTAGTGGTAATGGGTATTTCCACCCCTAGAAATTTCGTTCTCTGAGATTAAATTTGAATTTCTCGTGTATAAGTCGACCCCCCGATTTGCTTTGTGAAATTTGGTAATAAAAACTCGGCCTATACTCGAGTATATATGGTACATCTCTGCCAGGAATCCAATCAAATTGCTGCATTTGGAAAAGATAAGCTTAGGGGTTTTCCATGGACTAATAAAGTGCTACTAATTAATAGCTACAGTACTTAAAGGCAATTTCCTTAATTGCTCATATGAACCTGTTACTCACTCCATTAATGTCAATATAAATAAGTTTGTGTGTGTGTGTGTGTGTGGGGGGGGGGGTNGGGGGGGGGGTAAAAATGGACTGGATGAGATAAAGGATACAGAATACACTGAGGAGGATTCCTCATGTGAAAGTATCTTTGCCTGGGAGAGTTTAAGAGTTTAACTGAGATCGTCAGTGTGAGATCAGTGTGAGGAGCCTCTTTATTAGGTCCTTCAGTTTGATCTGTGAAATTCATAAATTTCTAGAGTCAGTGTGATCACAGATTCAAAACTATCTTGATATACGGCATCTATTTGTTTTGTTTTGTTTGTTTTTTTTTTTACAATTTCACATCCTCTGATTTTCTTTTCATTTTCATTGGATAAGGAGCTTCTCTTAAGATCAAAATGAACATACTTTCAAAGCCACCACAACACAGCTGCCAATCTTTAAGCGATTGAACTCTGATATCGACTTGGACTCAGCTGAACTTTACGGCACTTTCGACACCACTTCCAAATCTCGGGGTAGGTCAGGGTAAAACTTACGTCTTTAAAGCTCTTCACTTGAATGATGCCTCTAGACCAGCCTGTCAAAATCACTTAAGGACGCGCAATTTCGAGCTGGAAACCTTCCAGAGCTCCTTTCATGATCTCCACAGAACGATATCGAAGAAAAGCTTGGCACAGGCCTGTGTGTTGATGGTAACTGTTCTCAGCCTTTAAAGTGTAAACACCATTCCTCATAAATAATGAAACAAATTATGTGTGTGACTGTATATATGTGAAATAGCAAGAAAAGGAGGAAACAGCAAAGGTAACTCCTGATGAAATGTCCTCCTGTGTTTGTTCAGAGACTCTGCGACTGGCCGTTATCATCGGCGTGGCGGTGGGAGCCTTCCTCGCCCTCAGCATCCTCATGGGGACTTTAGGCGCTTTCTGCTGCACCCGCTTCCAGAGAAGTAAGACGCCTCCGCATTAAAGCTCTGGGTCAGACAGACACTGAAAGATTTTTTTTTTTTTTAACACTGTGCAGGCGTTTTCATATGTAGCGATGATGCATCTTGCAGACCAGACGACAAAGCTGCAAACAGGAAAACACATCCGAAGCCGCTATGTCTGGAAATGTCTCGTAGGTGTCTGTGCATTTTCCCGTCAGTCAGACAGACGTGTTTACTTTGCATCAAAGCTGCTTATCAGTCACAGAGATATTTTAAGAAAAGCAAGCACCCGGCCCTCTCAGACATGTTATTTATTGCACACAATGTGATTTACAATGTGATGCATTGCCAATTAAAATCTGTGCATCAACCAATTGTTGAGTCCAGATTAAATTAAATACAATGTAATGTAAAGAGTGTGAAACAGCTGCTAGCATTTGCTGACAGTAATTATGGGTATGTTTTTTTTTTAGTTCAGATGGTGTAACGTTTGATGTTCACCCTTACAACCAATTTAGCATCCAACTCTGTACATAAATCAGCAGGTTAAATGGTTGAAGATGTACCTTCAAGACATCTTAAAGGACCATACCACCCATTTTGCATGTTTGAGCCTAATATATTCAATTTTCATACACGTAATCTTACTGACAATCATTTCCCAAAGGAAAAAATTGTATTTCAGCTTTTCTGATATTTTACAAAATCTCTTAATCTTTCCAAATCAAATTTTCAAGTGATACACCCACCTTAAAAATTAATGTTTCTCTTGCTAATAATTATGCAAAATCATGAAGTCACTGTCGTTAAAATTTTTCGATAAATGCAGGGCTCCTTTTGGGACTATATTCCCCAGTGGAGGCATACAGTACATTCACTCCACGCTTTTTATTGCGCTTAAATGCTAAAATTACAAAACTTTAAAAAAAAAAAACCTGAGTACACGTCTTGTTGGTGATGATGGATTACCTATCCCAAGAATGTTTCAAGTATCAACAAATTGATTTTAATAACGTACCAGAATGAACTGAAACCAGTGGCGGTCTGGAAAATAGGAAGAACATTTTTAATTCACCATTCCAGTAGTGTGCTTTGGGAAATGATTGTTAGTAACCTTAAGTGTATGAAAATTGAATATATTAAGTGCAAACATGCAAAATAGGCAGTATGGTCCTTTAAACACCCAAATGACTGAGATGAGATTCTGCACAACTTTTTTTTTATCCTCGTAAGCCTTCAAAGGGTGATTTTGTCTAAAAATTGAACTGAGATTACTTGTTTTCTATCTGCTTTGCTGAATTCCAGCAGGATTTCCAGCTCCAAATATAATAGGAACGTCCCAGCAGTACTGTCGCTGGGATAAAAGGCAGGAAATCAGAGGAATCAGAGGAAAAAAAAAAAAAAAAAANAAAAAAAAAAAAAAAAAAGCAAACAGTTTTAGTCTCTGACATGCTTTTCTGTTAACCCTGTTGTTTCTCTTTCTTTCTGCAGAGGACGTCCATCTGGTCATGTCATCATTGCCCGTGTCTCTTTCACGACAGAGAGATGTGAAAGCAGAGAGTAAGGCTCAATGACTCTCCATGTTATGCAAACAGCACTATAGCACCATAATACACATTTCATAACTAACATACGCATCACTAATAACTTTAAACTGATTAAAAATTCAACATGAGACTCTACAGCAATCATTGACACACACTGATTGTACTGTCAGACATTAAATTATATTACACGAATAAAACCAGGATATAATATTTTGAAGAATGATGGAAACACTTATAGCTGCCGTGTATGTTGGATACATGATCATGTTCCCATAAATACATTTACACTGTCAAGTATAATTCCATATCGAATACACATATCAGATATTCATATCTGATATCACTAGATCTGTTCTGAACTGCATTGAGCCACAAATAAATCTGACACGTATCGGATATCTGCAATGCAACTGAGCTCTGAACATCCAGATTCTAATTTCTTTGCCATTACGGCTTGCATGTCGTGAAATGCGACACCGAAGCTGTAACAAGTGCCTAATCCTTCTTCTCTGCCTTAAAATATAGTAAAATCAAGTCGTTACAGACCTTTTGGGATGCACTGTCAGTCATTTTACAGCAATCTCAGAAGTAAACTCTCAGGTTGTTTCAGCCATATACGGGTAACAGAAATGGATCACTTTAAAAAAGTAAAGAGGCTATCAAAAGTTAGATGTTGGCAAAATAAAATCTGAATTACGCATCAAGACCTGTAGTATAATTGTAGCCTGCAAGAACATAAAAAAAAATATTTGTAATTGTTTCTTTGCACGAGAAATAGAACATGGAAAGCATGAAAACCTATAGAAATAATCTTGTGCAATGTAACTAGCGGCAATTTTGGGTTTCAAACAACTTCTGATATGATTTTACTGTGCTGCATACAGCTCAGTCTCACTCCGCTGACACGTTTGATGTAGTTTCATTATAACTTAATGAGATTAATACAAAAGCTTCCAGAGTAACAAACAGTTTCACAGTAAAATCGCCAGTTATTTAATTAATGGTCATCAGCATGGTGTGAATTGAGAAAATGTACTTAGTATTGCTTCTGTATAGTTTATTCTGTAATAGTCATAAATGCTTAAAGTCTGAGTCAATCATGTTTATTACATAGTTAAAATGTATAACAATGCAGCTTATGGGCTCTTTAATCTCAAGCATGTTCCAGAGGCTTTGGGCCCCCCTGCATCATTCCCACTCTAACAGCCCCCCTGGTCATGAGCGTTTCGTCGGCACGCTGCAATGTTGGTATCAAGATAGATTCTGTGTCATCTGCTTCGTACTTACTCGCAATGGCACACGCTGCACTTTTCTGCAATTTGGTTCACAAACAGAGGGGCCCAGGACTGAATAAAACTAACAACTAAATAATTTCTGTCCCTTTATGGAGTAATCAAGACTGTACAACAATAAGCCAAATGAGTAAAACTTACCGCTTTGTAATATTTGGGGAGAAGTGTGTGTGAAACATTTCAATGGGTAACATGCAGGCAAACATTAAATACAATGGGCCAGATTCATAAAAAAAAAAAAAAAAAAAAAAAATCAGGCTAAGTACACAGCATTATGCTAAATGTGTGCTGTGATAATTGAAGCTCATTCATAAAGCTTCTCTTGCATTAATCAGAGCACCATGTCACATTAAGGTATAGCGTTGTTCAGGTGTGGCACAGGTAAAAGCTAATGAAGATCAGCGTGTTAATGAGTTGCTTCATATTTATGAGCCACGATTTATCCTGATTCATCTGGTTTTAAAGTGACATTTACACGTTAAACCAGCAAAGGAAACATAAATTCTGCTTTTAAAGCTCCATGTTTAAAAGACTGACACTAAAATAACAGGTAAACCTCCGAATTAACCTCTGTAGTGTGTGATCACTGTGTGTGAGGGAGAGAGACACATACAGCAC
Source organism: Lucifuga dentata (assembly GCA_014773175.1). Taxonomy (NCBI): domain Eukaryota; kingdom Metazoa; phylum Chordata; class Actinopteri; order Ophidiiformes; family Bythitidae; genus Lucifuga; species Lucifuga dentata. The sequence continues at coordinate 11,497 of VXCM01003557.1, forward strand.
AGCAGATGAGGTTAAGAATAAGCTTAGCGCCACAAGATCGAAAACTCACCTGATTGATCAGCTGAGTGAGTTTATTTATCAAATGTATTGATCAGTAACACATGTGAGGCAAATACAGTTTTAAACATCACCCAGATTTCATACCACTGAAATTTATGACCAGAATGAAACACGTCTTAATTCTTGTGTGACGGTGTGTTTTATGAATCGCTTCCCTGACATGTAAATGAGGAAGTACTGAAGTAACGCCTCTTTCAAGGCAAACAAGACAAGATGGCAGTAACAGACGTTTATAAATGAGGGAACGTGATTGCGTGACGATATTTGCACATATCGATGCTAAATCAAGTGCAGTTTATGAATCTGGCCCAGCGTCTTAAATCCACCCCAGAGAATCCTGCATTCATTCTTTTCTCTAAGTAAAATGATACCAGGGCTTTGTTTTCTGTTAATTTCAGGAAAAACAAAATAGTTCCTTTGAAACTTCATGACACCCTTATCACCCCTGCGTACTGTTATACCCAGGGACTGTGAGTTGAAGGAGAATAAACACAGCCTGTAGTAACAGAAATTTTTTTTTTCTCCAGTCTCCTCTAAAGTTTGCTGCTAAATAAAGAGTTTCAAAATGTTGTTTGCCACAAAAGGAGAAAGTGCAGTCGACTTTGGATCATTTCACATAAGCCTATTGTAGATCTCTTGTTGCCGTGTGAGCTGAAGTAAACTAATCATAGTGACAGCCAGGCGTTTTATATTCATACTCTCAGCCCAGGCACACACAGCTGCATTATTAGATTGCTGATATTGATCAATATTGTACTGTGAGATTATGGGACAAGTGAGCTGTACAAAGATGGGATTTATTCAAGAGCTCAATAAGTACGCTAAGGTCACGCTGCAAAGAGTTTTTGCATATGCGTGGCACTCTTCGTTACCCACGTCGCAGAGAGATCTGAGGGAAGCTGGGGCTTTTGAAGCTGCTGTGAGTGCATTAGCAGAGGATACGGCACAATACGGCACCAAAGCATCCGTCAGCCACAGCCAATCAAATCACATCACTGTCTCCCCCTCGCCTCTAGATCTCAAAGGAGTGGTCTCGGCGAAAAATGACATTCGAGTGGAGATTGTGCACAAGGATCACAACGCGGCGCGGGAGAGCGAGGAGCACACCAGCATCAAACAGATGATGGTGAGCGAACACAGTTTGATGCTCAACTGTGGCCGTTTCTTATCAGTCTGTCACGTAGATATTTGAGAAATCAAAGTGTGCGAGCGTTGGTTTCCTGATATCACCAACTCTGTATGAAACAGTCCTTGTTTGTTGTATTCTCTGAGGCAGGCTGCTGTATTTATCATCTGTGATAATGAGGACCCTGATTAACATTTTGCTGTGTGGTCCAGATTGACCGCGGTGAATTCCAGCAGGAGCCCGTGCTGAAGCAGCTAGAGGTGCTCCAGGAGGAGGAGAAGGAGTTCCAGCACATCAAGGTGGGCAAACAGAAAGAATATTCAGGGGAAACTTCAGCAAAGATTCTGGGAGGAAACACTTCAGAAAGCCAATTACCATTTAATCTGCGGAGGCGTAAAGTGGCACGTTAGCATCTCATCCAACATGAAATTTATGCATATCGGACCACTGCATAAACACAACCCCTCTTCACTTCTTGCGGGAAAAGCACACAAGCTTTGTAGAAGTGGCAGCTCAGGGTGTTTTATCGCAACAGGTTTCTGAGGACACTGCAGTCATGTTATACACGAGCATTCGAGCCTTTAGAGTTATTTTATCTAATTAAATTCTCTCTCTCTCTCTGCAAAGCATTTGTCACAAGCAATTCATTGCCAGTGAAACACTTATTTAATGATCTCCAGAAAGCCCTTCAGGATAGCTGCAACAATCCGGAACATTTAAAGACGGACTTCACCAAATTTACAAAATGAATTCAGTTTATGGTCTTGCAGAGCACTGTTTAACACATGAAGCAAATGCTTTTTTGCAGCTGAAGAGGAGGATGTGTAAAGACTGGAAAAATGATCTTCATGGCCTTATACAGGGCTCTCTATAAGTGCTGCTGCAAGTGTGAAAAACAATATATAAGGAAGGAGGAGAATGCTGTCATAAAGGACATTTTTGCCAGCTTTTACACAGAATCCTCTTCAGCTACAGTTGTTTTCACATGGTAAATAATGCTAAATGAACTGAATTTCAGGTGGCTTTTTTTTGTTGTTGTTTTTTTTTTTTTTTTTTTTTTTACTATTTGTACTATTACAGACATGCTCCTTCAGACTGTGTATTGGGCAGTCTTGATGAAATCTTTGGTGGTCAAACCAACATTAGATCTCATTGCAAGACAATGACCCAGATTCATAAAAAACAGCAATAAGGAGTGTACCGCTGCCTTAATGTGCACCGTGATAATTGAGGCTCATTCATAAAGCTTCTCCTAGATAATCAGAGCACTGCTGTCACGTGAAGGCAGCGTTGCTGTGAGGTGTGACAGGTAAAAGCCATGAAGATCATCATGTTAATGACTGCTGCATATTTATCAGCCACCATTTTATCTGATTCATCTGGTTTTAAAGCCACAAATCAGCAAAAGAAACATACATTCTGCTTTAGAGAGCCTCGTTTTAAAANTCTGGTTTTAAAGCCACAAATCAGCAAAAGAAACATACATTCTGCTTTAGAGAGCCTCGTTTTAAAAGACTGACACTAAAATAATAGTTAAACGTGTATTTTAACCTCTGTAGTGTAACTACACTGTGCAGGAGGGCTGGGGGTGTGTGTTTGAGTAACTCAGACGTGCACAGCACAGCAGGTGAGGTGATTGAACAGAGCACCTGACCATTGCATCTGATCAAAACTCTCCATTTAAAAACTGACTGATCAGCTGAGTGAGTTTATCTATCAAAGTTATTGATCACTGACATGTGAGGCAAATACAATTTAAAATGTCGCCCAGATTTCATACCGCTGAAATTTACCACTGGACTGAAGCAGGTCTTAATTTTAGCATGTGGGTTTGTTTTATGAATAGCTANGAAATTTACCACTGGACTGAAGCAGGTCTTAATTTTAGCATGTGGGTTTGTTTTATGAATAGCTACAGTGACATGCAAATAAGGAAATATCACAGTAATGCCTCTTTCAAGGCTAACGCTAAAATATGTCGGTAACAGGCGTTTATGAATGAGCATGTGGTCATGCCATGATATTTGCGCATAGTGATGCGGTAAATCATGCACTACAATGTGTCTCAGCTGTTGCTACCTGCAAAAATTAGATCAAGCCCTTTTTTAATATTTTTTTTACTGAGATTCTAGTACATTTTAGTTGCTACTACGTTCCCATTGAGATCGTGTACATTTTATGGACTTAATTTTGCACTGACCGGTGAAACAGCTGGCTGTTTCATGCTGAACACGATGCCGCGTACCCACCACAAAGCTGACAAAAGCGTTGCTAACCTGAAAGAGACATCCATAGACCCTCAGATGAGCTGAGGAAAAAGGATGGCCTGTCCAGTTTTATTGATACTGCCTCAGCTCGGGAAAAAAAGATAACAGCGATGAACTCGGCTATATCTGACAACGTTCTTTGAGACCCTGCGATGCGTGTATGCCCATCCTCCTTCCTCAACTCCTCACCTACAGCTCCTATTCATAGTTTTCATGTGACGTCACATCCTTTTGGGAACATCCACCTGGAGGGCAAAACAAGGCTTTCTTCCACTGCCTGCCAGTTATTTTTACCAGCTTTGTTGTTTGTTTAGCCAAAATGCCAGATAGTTGTTGTTCAATCGGATGAGCTAAACAACGAGGAGACAAGCTTGGTTGTGCTTCTAGAGAATCCCATCCGAGAAAGAAAACTCAGAGAGGAGGAGATTGTGGATTTGTGCTATTAGACGTGTCTTTGTCCATGGGAGGACAAAGAATGGCAACCATCAAAGTACACACATCTTTGCAGCGAACATGTCATATGTCATAAGATCGTGTTAACCTAACCTAAATATTACTGCCTTGTCACTATTGCCCTAGAACACTGACTACAGTGACCCTGAAACTAACAAAACCTGAAACTATAACAAATCCACATTAGGTAGCGAGCTAACTTTAGCTAATTAGCATTCACCTTTGCTTTGAAAATGAAGAATTTCTTGTCTTTCACTTCCCAAATAGCAGCATTATTGACCATCCAGATGCAAAATACATAGAACTGTCTGTATTTTTGTACGCTTTCATCCTGGTGGCAGTGTAAGGAATTCCCCACAAGATATATTGAAACATTGGCAAATTGGAGCCCTGGCAGGGACTTTGCTGTTTTTAGATATTGAAATGCTGCAACGGTTACTATATATGGATTGCAAGCGCACAAAACTTGCAATTTGTTCACATATCTTTGTTTTTCTTCTTTGAGAGGTGATCTAAATATTTGTGGCTTGAAACAGATGGAAAATTAACTGGCCCGTTCTGTGAGTGTCCAGTGTTGGTCGCCATGTTGGAATGCTGTTTTACCTTCCAGGTCTCCATGCCAGTCATGTGACTGAAAACTATGAATTACATACCTGGCCCATTCGAGGAGAGGGAATCTCTCTTTGAATTACATCTCCTGAGGTTTCTTCCACTTTTTCCTTATATGTTAAGGCTTTTTTTTCGGCATGTTTTCCTCGTCTTGTTAGGGAACTTGGGCTGGTTGAGAACCATTAATGCATGGGCCTGTAAAGCCCTTTGAGACATTGGATATGATATTGGGCTACAAATAAACTTGATTTGACAAGTCCATCATTTCCCAGGTTAGCACAGTTATGACCAGAGACAGCCTGTGACAAAATTCTGACATTGTCAGAAATTTAGGACCAAAATCTCACAATTTGATTGCTGCTACTACCCAAGTCTATAAACGGGTGCAAATGGATGACAAGCTGATAAGTTGTTCATGAGGCATTCATTGCACAATCAAACTCGATATTGTATGCTCTGACACAGACAACTTACCTACTTTGCACAGTGTGACATGCAATAAACTCATAATGTCGCTGTTAAAGTTTGCAGGAGGAATAATTCAGTTTGCTGCTACTGTGCAGGAATCAAAACAATCCAGTATTACCATTGTTAGCATTGATCACTGAATTCTAAATTACTCCCCAAGGCCTCGAGCGAATGTTTATAAAAACGTGTTCAGTGATGTACACACTCTTCCTGTCCCCCCCCCCCCCNAAAAAAAAAAAAATCTCAAATTCAATTGGCAGGTGAGCAGGTTGAGACATACACAGCAGAGATAAACAGAGTTAAATGGCTGCCTCTCCCCGTTAATTTTCCTATCCAACATTTTGAGAAAATTAGCAGGAAGAGATAACCATTAACATTATTTATGCCTGTATTTCTCCGTTAAGCTCTACAGGAAAGGCTTGATGATTTGAGTGTGGTTTGATAAGTCGGGCTCTTCGTACTCTCTTTTTTTCAACCATGTACTTAGTTCTGCCTCAGAGTACTTTAAAACTCACTTCTGCAAGAAATATTTATTAGTTTAGAGACTGTGAGTAATGAGGTTATCTGCAATGGCGTATTCATAAACCCATAAGTTTGGTATTCTGAGATGCTATTAAACTATGCAGTGTTTTACTACATTGTCATCTTGTGTGTTTTCAGCCAACCTGTTCTATCTGAACTGGCTCTTAAAGGACCATACCAGCGATCTTGCATGTTTGAGACCAATATATACAAACTGCATACATGTTAAGTAACTGACAATCAATTTCCAAAAACATAAAACCATATTTTAGTTTTCCTGTTATCAAATGTTCAGGTGATACAGCAGCTGGCATCCACACGAAAAATGCTGACGTAGGCCAAGGCCAGCTAGAAGGCCCTGGCATATCAAACAATACGGCCAACATGGCAAACTCGAAATCTGATTGGTTAAAGTATATGACAATCAACAACATTGTCCCATCTGCTTGACTAGCAGAGGGGATTCAGTGGAGATTCTGAAGGCCTCAGGCTAGATTTTTTTACCTGGAGACAGCACAGGTGGAAAATCTGATTGGATAAAAGCTCTAATTTATATGAGCTGCGCTGGAAGCAGCATGACTGAGGAGAGAGTAGCAGTGAAATGACTTTAGTAGACTGATCGTAATGAATTTTGTAAAATACATATAGCATTAAAAAATACATATAGCATTAATTAATGCTACATGTATTTTAATATATTAAATTATAAAAATATAACTTTCTGATTCTGACAATCTCTAGGCCAGCAGAGAAAGCCAGACGGCCCACCACTGCATTTAAAACGCACGGTAAAAGCCAACTTCTCCTGGGACTATATTTCTTGGCGGAGAAATACATCATCTTCCGTGCAGCTCCATGCTGGAACAATTAAATGACGTTGGCAAAAAAAAAAAAAAAAAAAAAAATAGATAAAATACATCTTGTTTGATGTGATTGATTACAAATCTCAAGCGTGTTTCAAGTGTCTAGAAGTTGATTAGCATACTGGAATGAACCAAAGCTAATTAGGAAAAAAATCTAAAATTTACCACTAAAGTGGCATATTTTGGGAAATGTTTGTCTGTAAATGTAACGTGTATGCGGGTTGTATATATTGAGCTCAAACCTGCACGATCGCTGGTATGGTCCTGGTTTTAGTCTAGGCTGACCCAAACTCACTTAAAAGCATCAAAACCTCACAAAACCATAAAAATGTGATGTGTGAAAACCCCAGGAAACCGGTGACTGTTAAGATGCAGCGTTTTGGTTTTTACAATTATAACCACAGAGCTGCACTCATTTTTACCATTTTAACATTTAATCAAAGAGTAACCCAATTCTTCAAGGTCCTTCTGCCTACTTAAAATACCAAATCATGGCCAAGTGACTCTCATCATAGCAGCAATCCATTTTCTTGAATGAGATGGTATTCTTAATTAACTGGCTTCTGAGTGCATTTACAAACCACTTGTGAAATGAAGTCCAGCAATCCACTTTGTTTCTGTGTTCTCTGACTGTGGAAGACTAGACTTAGAGTCACTTTAAAATGGAAATATTATGCTTTTTGTTATTTTCCCCTCACAGTGAGTATTAGTTGGACATTGTTAAAACTGCAAAATGTAAGGTTTTTACATGTAGCAGTGCAGCAAGTAAGACAAATCCATAAGTCCTGAACTGCCCTGAAAGCTTCATTTTTGATTTGTCACCCACAAAGTTCAATGTGAGCTGCCGCGTGCTTGGCCGGTGTCCATGTTTCATAGTGTGTGGGTGTTTTTCCAGCTTTATGCNCCACAAAGTTCAATGTGAGCTGCCGCGTGCTTGGCCGGCGTCCATGTTTCATAGTGTGTGGGTGTTTTTCCAGCTTTATGCTGGCCTGATGCAGCTGGCCAATCAGAACAGAGTAGACTTTTATGGGATGGGGCCTTAAAGGACCATACTAGTGATGGTGCATGTTGAGCCCAATACGTTACTGACAAACAATTCCCAAAACATGAAACTGCATTTTAGTTTGCCTGTTATTTTTTTTTTTTTCAAATCCCCTAATCTTTCAAAATGAAATGTTAACTTAAAATTCAGTGCTTCACCTTCTAACACTTTTGCACAACTGTAGAAGGCACAGTTATTTTATGTTAAAGCCGTCTACTCCTGGGACTATATTTCCTGGCAGAGACATACATCATCTTCCGTGCAGCTCCGTGCTGGATCAGTTNTGGGACTATATTTCCTGGCAGAGACATACATCATCTTCCGTGCAGCTCCGTGCTGGATCAGTTAAATAAAGTGACTTCGATAAAAAAATTAAAAAACTGACATGTTGTTTGATGTGATGGATTACATATCTCAAGCATGTTTCAAGTCTGTACAAGTTGATTTTATAGCTTATTGGAATGAACTGAAGCCAATGGCAGCCTGGAAGATAAGAAAAAAAAAATCTGAAATTACTGCTAAGGTAGTACATTTTGGGAAATGATTGTCAGTAATATAACATGTACATATGTGGACTGTATATATTGCAATGGACTCAAACATGCACAATCGATGGTATGGTCCTTTAAGGCTACTATGGTCTGTGAAATGTTGAGCTGTTGCAGACAAAAGTTATCAATCCTCAGAGAATCACAATGAAATCTTCGTTCAACAATCCAAAGCCGTGGCTCCAAATTGGCGTATGAGAAAATTCCACTGACGGCTAATTTAGTTTTTTTGACAAACCTGCAACAAAATACTGATGGCGTCACAAAGAGTCACAACGTTGTTTTTTTTTTCTCTTCTTGTTGTAGCAGGACAATTAACCAAGCATGCATTGCACAACCTATGAATCTTGCATCAAACCTGATATTGTACAATCTGACAGATTCCATCTCACAGTGTGACATGCAAGATTGTTATTACTGCACAGTTTGCAGGAGGCATTAAAGGACCATACCACCAATTTTTCATGTTTGAGCCTTATATATTCAATTTTCATACATGTAACATTACTGACAATCATTTCCCAAAGCATACTACTGGAACAGTGAATTAAAAATGTTTTTCCTACCTTCCAGACCGCCATTGGTTTCAGTTCATTCTAGTATGCTATTAAAATCAACTTGTTGATACTTGAAATATTCTTGGGATAAGGTAATCCATCATCGTCAACAAAATATATATTCAGATTTTTTTGAAGTTTCATAATTTTTGAGTTTAAGCGCAATAAAAAGTGTGGAGTGAATGTGTCTCCACCGGGGAATATAGTCCCAAAAGAAGACCTGCATTTATCAAAAAATTCAAATGACCATGGCTTCATAAGGCTGCATAACTATTAGCAGGAGAAACATGGATTTTTAAGGTGGGTGTATTGCTTGAAAATTTGATTTTGAAAGATTAAGAGATTTTGAAAATATCAGGAAAGCTGAAATACGGTTTTATCCTTTGGGAAATGATTGTCAGTAACGTAACATGTATGAAAACTGAATATATTAGGCTCAAACATGAAAAATTGCCAGTATGGACCTTTAATGACACGGGAAACAGAATGGCCTGTTTTTGCTGAGTGGAAATGGCGGTGCTGAGGTGATGGAGCGTAAAAGTGGATTTTGCATGTTCAAGCATTGCAAATATTTCAAAATAAAACCTTAAATGACCATAACAATGTGGGAATTTTTATAATTTAATATCCAATGTAAAAAAAAAAAAAAAAAAAAAGAAAACTTATTTAGTCAGACCCACGTCACTGATCCATGGTACATGTTTGAGCTTTAGTCGCCATCTGTACAATCCCAAAACCTTTTGAAACAATGCTGTGTTTAACCTGAAACATCACACTTTGTTTTTTTTTTTTTTTNTTTTTTTTTTTTTTGTTTTTTTTGTTTTTTTTCTCATCTGACCTAATTTGGCATAATACATCTTACAAAGAGATATCAGAATAAATATCTGACAGTTTCATGCTAAATCACTGGAAATAACTAGTTATGAACACCAGAGTCAATAGAAAGTCGACATGAATAGCATCTAGTAACACAGAATAGTTATTCTTAAAGAATAGTTTTTAAAAGAAAGAACAACATGCATTTGTCTATTATTTGTGTACGTGTGTGTGTGTGTGTGTGTGTGTGTGTGTGTGTGTTTGAACACTAACAAAAGTACAGTACAGACAGATGCAGTAATTAGACTCTTCAGATGAGACTAATCAGCCCAAAAAGAATCAGTTTTGCTGTAAAGCTCATATAAACAGTTTTCATTTCCTGATGCTGGAGCAGCATATGTTTGCTGCTGTTATTTTTATTTTGAAAAGACTCTCTTGGTAATTACTGTTTATTCTGTCTCTGAAACCAAGAATGCAAAAGGATACAAAAAAAAACAAAAAAACAAAACAAAACAAGAAACCATTCCGTCCTGTATTTGAGGAACTGAATATGTAACATACTGAAAGAAAGAAGGAAAAAAGGAATGATTCTCAGCTTAGGCTAATTTCCTTACAGAAATAACATTATTATTTATTCTGTCTTATTTATTCCAGCCATTTTCTTTCTGAAATCTTTCTTAAATGAATCATTTTTTAATAAAAAAAAAAAAAAGAGAAATATAACCTTCATACTTTACACACATGAATATTTTATTACTGAACAGTGATGAGTAAAGATTGAATTATTGCTATTTCTACAAGTATTTCACAAAATCTTCACTTTGTCTTTGTGTGTGTGGGTTTTCTGGGCATTTATCACCGAGTTCCTTCTTTTTGCCCTTTAGCTTCCGCCATTTTTCAGAGATATGAATATTCTCCATTTTCAAGGTCAGATGTGTCACACACTAATGTGTTCTCCTGGACACTTCTCCCTATTCCACCTGCTGATACTATTCCTATCACATTTCTATCACATGATTCTCAACACTTTTTTTTTTTTTTNTTTTTTTTTTTTTTTTTTTTTTTTTCAGGCTTTTTTGCACAGTGGCAGCATGAAGTCGGTTTACTTTGATGATAATGGAGAAAGAAAAAAAGAGGAGAATAAAGCAAAAATGCCAGAAAACACTTGGGAATCTTGCGTATGATGCGACAGAAAATAGAACATATCAACACATCCTGCAATATGCATAAACTATTTTATATTATTAATGAATTAATGAAACAGAATCAGGGCGGTGACATTCTAAACCATGTCAACTGCTTTTCCATGTTACACGTTATTTTTTCATTCCTTTTTATTTTGTTTTTTCTAACTGCTGCTCGCAGTTCTACCTTTGACCTTGAGGGGGCGTGTCAATGTGCAGAAAAAAATAAGAAGATCAGGAGAGATTTCCTGCTTTGCAATTTCATGGGTACTGGATTTATAGAAATAGCTTTTATATATATAGCAGATTTGAGTAATAAACACACATTGACTTACTGAGGAGGCAATAAAAAAGAAGCTGGTGGCTTTATTGTTTCTTTTTAATGTTCTGTTTTAAGAATTTTTATGGTAAATCATTATTATTCTGGTTTCTCCTGCATGCTTTTCCACATGACAGGACCCCACCAATGGCTACTACAGCGTCAACACCTTCAACGAGCACCACGCCACTCCCACGCTGGCCAACAGCCAGACTCCTGACGTCGTCCGAAGCCCACCCAGTGGAACCATGACAATCGGCAAGCAGCGGGTGCCCACCGGCATGTCCTTCACCAACATCTACAACACCCTGGGTGCCGGTCCCAACCGCCTGTACGACTACAGCCAGCGCTTCGTCCTGGGCATGGGCAGCAGCTCCATCGAGCTGTGCGAGCGGGAGTTCCAGCGGAGTTCGCTCAGCGACTCCAGCTCCTTCATCGACACGCAGTGCGACAGCAGTGTCAGCAGCTACAGCAAGCAGGACGGCTACGTGCAGTTCGATAAGGACAGCAAGACCTCGGCCTCCTCCTCCTCCCACTACTCGCAGTCCTCCTCCCAGAACTCAGACCTCACCAGGCCCCTGCAGAAACGCATGCAGACCCACGTCTAACAGCACACGGCTACCTGACCATGATGTTTCCATGTTTCAAGGAGCCATCTTACCTACCTGCGGAGATTTTTTTTTTTTTTTTTTTTTNAAAAAAAAAAAAAAACAACACAAAAATAAAAAACAGCTAAAATCAAAACGCAATGCCATAATCACAAGCTGACTTTAAAAATTTTAAAATCATGACAATCATTCATCTGCTTTCTCCACTCGCAAACCAACGACAAACACGGCGGCTCGCTGCTCTCCCTCGTTTTGTTTCACTTCGCANCTCGCAAACCAACGACAAACACGGCGGCTCGCTGCTCTCCCTCGTTTTGTTTCACTTCGCAGACTGCCTTGACGTATGCGCCTTCAGGTGCCGAGAGAAGATTTGTAAAAAATAAATAAATAAATAACAAGCATCTGTTTTTTATTAATGAGAAAATTGTAGGTGTTGGGAGCACGGAGGGTGTTATTAAAAATCAGAAAATGGCTTTTCTTGGGCGTACTGTGGAGAAGCAGACTGTGACGACGTGAGCAGGAACGGCAGAAAACTCAATTACATGTCACTCATTCTTGTACATCGGTTACCTTGGTAACTTTCTAATGCTTGCTGCATTAGAAATGGAGGTCTCTTTTTGTATAATGTGCTGTATATTCTTTGCCTCTCGATTTTGGGACATTGTGAGACATTCTTTCGCCTTTTGATGTACGCTTCGAGAAAGGGAACTCCTTACAAATTGTTGGCAGGACGCATGAAGAAGCGGACGTCACAATAAGGCGACTTACAGACGCTTCTGTTCGATCGCCCGCTGCTTTTTTTTTTTTTTTTNTTTTTTTTTTTTTTTTTAACCGTTACGTTAATCTTGAAAGAACCTTATGATGTTTACAAGTGCAAGGGTGTTGAGATCTGTACTTTTTTCCCATTTAATGTGAGACACTTGCAGCTTGTGTGTGCGTGTGCGCGGGCGTGTGTGCTGTATCTCTGGGAAGCACTTTCCAGCTGCCAGAGCAGGTTTCTCATTTCCATATTTGGCTGATATTGTGTTGTTTACACTAGAGCTCTGTAAAAAAAAAAATCCCAGCATTTTGTGTACTGTGATTTTTACTACTGAATGACAAAAGGGTAAAGATAAAGTAAGATTTTTTTTTAAAGATCTTTCACGGGGACTCGGATGCCCACTGTTTTAAGTGAGCCAGAATGCCAGGGCCAGAAGAAACGCCATCATTAGCTTGACGCCTGACAATTAGAGTGCTGCAGTCAAGAATGACGACTTAAAACAAAAAACAAAAAATGAGCAAACACACATACGAAGACTATTATCAGTTTGAGTACTTCTTCCAGGAAATTAAGATAAGTCTTTCTGAAATGATATGAGTGCCTGGGGTGGTTTTAATAGGCCATCAATCAAAGCAACCACACAATAAAATCATGCTGCAAGGAGCCATTTAAAATCCAAAGGGCAGTCAGCCAATACAAACGACAGGCAGTGCCGCCGCTGAGGAACACAAGCAACACGGTTAAAGATTGTTCGTACGGGACTCGAATGGGGAGAAGAAAGCACAAAAAGTGGTACTTTGGTAACCTCTCACGTCCCACAATTGAGTATAAAGTGAATAGCGTGGGTTAAGGTATTGTCATAACTAAACACTTACAGATGTGTTAGGCTCACTCCTTCTGTGTAATGAAAAATGAATCTCATCACCGTCACGTTTGGGCGATCCTACCTTACATTCGGGGATTTCTGTTGTGAACGTGCATTACTGTACAGAAAGAACGTTTTTTTGTGCCAACATTGTGTTTTGATTAAAGAAAAATGCAAATACCTCAGCGTCATTTGAATAGAGACTTTTTTTTTTTTGTTTCCTGTCATGTCAGATTTGATTTTTATCATGCACATCCACATGTGTAATATTTACTCATAAGTACTCTCATGCAGTATGTCTACATGCACAATGTACTCAGATTTTTTTTTGTCTGTATTGCGATTAAGGCAAAAGTGGAATTAAATATGATTGCATTTGCTGACTATAAAGTATGTACATTTGCTGAATATATAGGAAATGCATGCCCAGAAGGTTTGCATTGATTATAAATCAAAAGATCATGTACAGGCTTCAGGTAATCAACTACAGTCTCATAATCCTGGTTGTCTTGAGCAACATGAATTTAGGCTGATTGTCGTGCCTTACACGATGCTGAAAAAAACTTATGTTTTCATGGTCACATGAATTTACTACTTATTGACATAAACCTTCACAACTACATGTTTACAGTAGATGCTTATCTTTTACACTCACCCTCACTTTAAAGGACCATACCAGCGATCAAGCATGTTTAAGCTGAATCTATACAATCTGTGTACGTTACATTACTGACAAACATTTCCCAGGATATACTATTTTATACTATATACCCGGGATACTCAAATACAAGTCTTAAAGGTCCACAAAGAAAGTTTTCAAACAGACAAAGGTCCATTTATTAAGGTCAGTCAAACCAGGGTTGGATTGTGTTGGGGGGAGGGACACGACACCTACCTTAAAGGTAAGAGGAGTCCCATCTCTCCTGGTGGCCAATCCGACCCTGAGTAAAGCTAACTGCTGACGAAACTAGCTGCACTGTCGACTCTCAATGTGCCCAACATCATGTCAACCCATCGTTGCCATGGAGATGATGGGACGCTGAATGTGATTGGACCAAACCAAAGTAGAGTAGACATTCTTACACAGTGGAGCAGTCAGACATTCGGAGTGCTGCTTACAGTGGAGAAAGCGGAGAATTTTGACCATTACATCACAGCAATGTCTCACAGATAATACAAATAATACATATGAAAATTATAATTTGCTCTGAGTGTGGAGACAGTCGTGGTTCGGTCCGGATCTGGACCAGCGTCCAGACTTTGAGGAAGACTGCTATATACTATACTGTCTTCCAGCCCGCCATGGGTTTCAGTTCATTCCTTATTAAAATAAACATGTAGAGACTTGAAACACGCTTGAAACACATAATCCATCACAGCAAACATGTCAATAAGATTTGTAATCAAAGTAACTATATTTAATCGGTCCTAAATGGAGGAAAATATATGCCTCCACCAGGAAATATAGTCCCAGAAGAAGACACTTTTGATAAATTAAAATGACCATGCCTTCTACAACTGTGCATAAGTGTTGTCAACCCATTGTTGTCATGGACATGACGGGACGCTGAATGCGATTGGACCAAACAAGCAGAGTAGTGCTGAAGGTGCTGAATTTTAAGGTGAGTGTATCACCTGAACATTTGATTTTGAAAGATTAGGGCATTTGAAAAAAAATAAATAAATAACAAGAAACTAAATTGGTTGTCAGTAACATGTATGCGGTTTGGGCTCAAACGTGCAATTGCCGGTATGGTCCTTTAACCTGCAACATTAGATGTATAAAACACATAATTACACAGCATCAAGCTAAATAAGCAGCATGATAACTAAACTCATTCATAATTCCCTTATATTAATCAGCATATTGTTGTCCTATTACTGACACGTTGTTGTCACAGGTAAAAGCCAATGATGACTGATATGCTAATGAGCTGCTACATTTTAATTCTGCTTCCTCTGGTGTCAAAGCAAAAGTGACATGTTCAAGAAAACCTAAATTCCTTGCTTTCGAATGTCGCATTTTAAGAGACCGATGCTGAGATAAGAGAGGTGAGAGATCCAGAAACTACCAAGAGTCCTGGTGCACAGGAGGTAGGTTTTGTGTGTGTGTGTGTGTGTGTGTGTGTGTGTGATGCAGAGGTTGGTGCTTGAGGAAGAGGCGCAATGTAAGATCAGAACCTTTCCATTTAAATGAACTGACAAATCAACTGAGTGGGCTCATATGTCAAATTGATCGCTAACACACGAAGCTAACTAGAGTTCAAACATTACCAGAATTAAGTCCTGTTAAATTTACCAACTGAAACAGGTCTTAATTTTTGTATGATGGTGTGTTTTATGCATAGCTTCCCCAATATACCATAATAATATACCTTTGCTATTTGCCCTTATCGACACATTAAATCTGGTCCCTGTGTTTTATGAATTATTCCTATGAATTCTAAAACCAAACTGGTAAAATAGCTCATTATTAAATTATTAAACAGGTGAAGAGCAACCAAAATGTCCCTACTTAAAAAAAAAAAAAAAAAAAACACTCGTTCTTCACACAAAAACAGAGTACAAGAAATTTTCAGAGAAATTTAATAAACACCCGGTGTAGCATGGATGCATGTTAAAGGACCATACCACCCATTTTGCATGTTTGACTCTAAAATATTCCGTTTTCACACATGTAAAGTTTCTGACAATCATTTCCCAAACTGGAACGGTGAATTAAAAATGTTTTTCCTACCTTCCAGACCGTCATTGGTTTCAGTTCATGCTGGTACGCTATTAAAATCAACTTGTTGATACTTGAAACGTTCTTGGGATAGGTAATCCATCATCACCAACAAGACATGTATTCAGGTTTTTTTTAGAAGTTACATAATTTTAGAGTTTAAGCGTAATAAAATGCGTGGAGTGAATGTATGCCTCCGCCAGGGAATATAGTCCCAAAAGAAGACCTGTGTTTATGGAAAAATTTAAATGACCGTGACTTCATAAGGCTGTGTAACTATTAGCAGGAGAAACATGGATTTTTAAGGTGGGTGTATCACTTGAATATTTGATTTTGAAAGATTAAGAGATTTTGCAAAATATCAGGAAAGCTGAAATATGGTTTTAAACTTTGGGAAATGATTGTCTGTAATGTAACATGTATGAAAATTGAATATATTAGGCTCAAACATGCAAACAGTCATATGTACCTCTTGAGGCCATTACGAACAGATAGAAATGTTTACAGACACCATCATACATCTGTCATTTTCCCCGTATGCAGTGTTGAAGAACAAGAGCTCTCTCTCTCTCTCTCTCTCTCTCTCTCTCTCTCTCTGTGTGTGTGTGTGTGTGTGTGTNCTCTCTCTCTCTCTCTCTCTCTCTCTCTCTCTCTCTCTGTGTGTGTGTGTGTGTGTGTGTTTCATATGCAGAATTGCAACACACAATACAGACCTCCTGCAGAGCATTTGTAAAAAGGCCTAACACAAAGCTCGCACTCACATAGTAAGAATGGAATACAAACCACAGGATTAAGAGATTTGTTACTTTCTCATACCTAATTTTCAAAATACTTGAATTTTTTTTAAATAAAACACAATTTATCTGCATACAAATTAATCTAAAGCACTCTCTCTCTCTCTCTCTCTCTCTCTCTCTCTGTCACACACAAAAGGTGCTGCGATGGTGAATCAGGTGGAGGGGTGTTGGAGCTTTTGTTTACAAGGACATTCCAACTTCTACTTCTACCATCATGAAATCTTGCGTCTCTTTTTTTCTTTTGTTTTATTCTTTTTTTGTTGTTTTTTGCAGACATGCTTTGCGAGTCTGTCTTGGATCCTGAGGATCAGCAGGTGGAATCCTACTCAACACAAATATACATTCAGAGCGGCTCCACTGAGCTTCCCTGTGCATCTGTGCTAGCTTCTTGTATTTGATATGAAAGACCAGCGCAGCATGTGAAAGAATGTACGGTGAAGCATGGATCGTGATAACAAAACACACATTTCTGACATGTAAACTAAAAACTACTCAGCTGTTTTTGCTTGTTTTACCACTGCTGAAATTTGTTGCGGTTGCTTATATTGTGCCAAAGTCAAACGTGCTGTAGGAATTCGTATTCCCTGGAGTTTAGCTTGTACAGTACTAGTCATCAACAAACAACGAACATTTCAAAGACAAAACCCAATGTGTTGTTGACTGCTTAGATACTCGTAGCAGGAAAAGCTGAAGACTATATCGCATTTTTCCTTGGTAATCAAATGCATTTAAATTTTTCTATATGGGCTGCATGGTGTCCTGGTTAACACTGTTGCCTCACAACAAGAAGGTCCTGGGTTTGAGTTCGACTAAGTCCTTTCTGCGTGGAGTTTGCTTTTCTCCAGGTGCAGGTCACTTAAAAACACATGCATGTTAGGTGACTTGTAAACTATAAATTGACTGAAAATGTGAATGAGTTATGTCTGGTGACCTGTGCAGTCATGTTCAATTTATTTGTGAATCCTGATCTTGTGGAAAAAAAAAATCTGAATTCTGATGCTGCATTCAACAGATCTCAGAACTCAGATTTTTCCAACTTCCTACTTGGTAGTGGTGGGCTGTCAGGGCCAGCAAAGCCTTCTCTGTTGGCCCAGAGATGGTCAGAATCATCAAGTTATGTTTTTATAATTTGATATATATTTTATTAATGCTGTATGTATTTTACAGAGTTCATTCCCATCAGTTGTTATTACGTCATGTCATTTCTACGGTACTCTCTCCCTCAGTTTCGCTGCTTCCAGTGCAACTCATATAAATTAGAGCTTTTATCCAATCAGATTTTTCCACCTGTGCTGTCTCCGGGTAAAAAAATCTAGCCTGAGGCCTTCAGAATCTGGAGTGAATCCCCTCTGCTATTCAGTCTGTTCAGTGAATCCCCTCTGCTATTGCAGTCTGGAAGGTAGGAAATGTAAAAATGTACCGCTCCGGTAATATGTCACGAGAAAAGGTTGTCAGCAACATAACATATAAGCAGTTTGTATTTATTGGGCTCAAACATGCCAGATCGCTGGTATGTTCCTTTAAGCTGACACTGTGCTGAGTGTTTCATTTGCAGGTCATGCACCCTGAAAACAGGACAGGAAGATGATGAAATCATAACTGACATTGGATATATTGCAACCATTTACTCCACCTCGTCTAAAACAGCTGACATTACCGTCGATATTCCTCTGTGTAGACCTATTTGCTCGCTTGAAAGCTTTACCGACCACGTCTTGTTGCCTCTCCAGAGAAGTGAATAATGTGTTAAAAATCTTTTTTTAAACAAAGTTGGTAGACTTCCACACATGCAGCAAACTATTGGCGTATGATATTTGCTTTTCTTTTAATTAATGAAAGGTTGAAGGTGGGCAGGCCTGTGGGCCATGGGAAATCAACTGATGACATTTCCTGCTTCCAGCCTTGAGGGAAAGCAGCATGTGGTCCATGTCCAAATAAATTCTAGAGCCCCTTTTGTCCTGCCCTTTGCTCCACAAAGTTAATTTATTCATGGCTGAGCTACTAAAATTATTTCTCTTCTTTTGATTCTGGTCTCGTGTCTAATAACCCAAAAAAAAAAAAAGGGAGGCTCTGCCAGACTGATGAACACACGTAAGTAAGTATTCTAACAGTACATATACATCTGTTTTATTCTTCATTTAGCTCCTTTGATGAGTTCTTATCAAGATATTGGTTTGGACGTCAGCACTCTGTGTGTGTTCTCCCCTCAACAGTGAAGTGCAATGAGTCGTGCTGTGTTTGCAGGGATGTTATGATGGACTTTTATCGATCCATCCCTCCTGCGTAGCACCAAAGGAGCCTTTCTGTCCCGTTTAATTGCCAGCAGCAGCTCTCCCGCTGTTAATCTCGCACACATGGCGAGCAGAGAGCATGTGGGAAACGTGTCGGTAAATGACTGGTGAATGCTCATTTAGAGGCAGATCCTGGGTGAATATCCTCCAACGGGAGCAACGTCGAATAAGCCGAAACACCGCTGTTGACACTTCTCGGGATATATTTAAATTAGTCACACAATGCCGATTATATCTTTAAAGGACCATACCGGCAATCGTGCATGTTTGAACCCAATATACAACCTGTATATATGCTACAACCAATTTCCAACACATAAAACCCTATTTTAGTTTTCTGTTATTTTTTCAAAAGTCCTAATCTTTCAAAATCAAATGTTCAGGTGATACGCCCATCTTAAAATTCAGTGTTTTGGCTTCTAATATGTCTTCTCCTTGAACTATATTTCCTGGTGGAG
This sequence comes from Lucifuga dentata, assembly GCA_014773175.1. Classification (NCBI taxonomy): domain Eukaryota; kingdom Metazoa; phylum Chordata; class Actinopteri; order Ophidiiformes; family Bythitidae; genus Lucifuga; species Lucifuga dentata. Next base: position 30,835 of record VXCM01003557.1, read on the forward strand.
AAATATATTGTGTTCCTTGCAGCTCCGTGTTGGATTGGTTAAATAAAGTTACTTTGACAAAAAAACCCTAATACACATGTTGCCTGTAATGGATTATTATCTCAAGCATTTCTCATGTATCTTATATCATTTTGTAATGATTTAAAAATTTTGCTGATCACTTTTAAAGGACCATAACATCCATTTTGCATGTTTGAGCCTAATATATTCACTTTTCATACACGTAAGGTTACTAACAATCATTTCCCAAAGGATTAAACCATATTTCAACTTTCCTGATATTTTGCAAAATCTCTTAATCTTTCAAAATCAAATATTCAAGTGATACACCCACCTTAAAAATCGTGCTAATCCTGTTAATACTTACGCAGCCTTATGAAGTCACGGTCATTTGAATTTTCCAATAAACGCAGGTCTTCTTTTGGGACTATATTCTCTGGTGGAGACATACATTCACTCCGTGCTTTTTATTGCACTTAAATGCTAAAATTACAAAACTTCAAAAAAATCATCACTTGTTGCTGACTCAGTTTTTTTCATTGTACGTTTTTTGGCGTGAACCCATACAAATACTGTATTTGCAAAAACTGCATCACATTTGGAGTAAATATATTTACTGTGACAAATTTGTATCTGAAAAATTTGCAACTTTGTGATTTGTCATTTATTTGTGTCACTCTTGGTGTGTAACGATGGAAGATTATAAGGGACACAATTAAATAAAAAAAATAAAGTGAAATATAATACACATTTGTGAAATGCAATACATGTTTTCATTTGTATTTCATTTCCATACACACATTTACNATAATACACATTTGTGAAATGCAATACATGTTTTCATTTGTATTTCATTTCCATACACACATTTACGGTGTCATAATTAAGTGAAAATGATTGAATTAATTGTTTTTCATTGTGACATGAACTTTTCATGCACATTACAATCAAATCACAGTATGGTGAAAAGAAAAGATCAGGGGTTTTTCATTTCACTGTTGTCCNATTACAATCAAATCACAGTATGGTGAAAAGAAAAGATCAGGGGTTTTTCATTTCACTGTTGTCCAGTTGTGCCAATACTAAATGCAAAGCCCTCTCATTTCTTTTTCTGAATCAGCTGCAAAATTAATGCCAGAATGAAAAATAAAACACAGTCCAATTACAGCGTGGGGGTGGAGCTTAAGACATGGTTTGTTCTGAATGTGCATTAGCAACAATTTGATATTCTTCCATGTGGAGTGGTTGTAGAAAGAATAGGGGACATAAAACTTCTCACAGGTGACGAATTCCCAGCAGCCGACATACAGACACAAAAAATCCAAGATAGCTGCTGAAGCTTTTGACTACAATCACGTTACTTGGTTATCAAAATGACGCTAAGTTATTTCCAACAAGGGGGTGAAAGTGAGCATTCATGCAAAGCTCTATATTCTTATCACTGTGTGCTTTAATATTCAAACGATGACACTTGTTTTTGGATTGACACACGGAAAAATTCAACATATTTACATATATCTTATATTATGCAATATCAAAGGGGGGNAAATGCATGCTTTATGAGGAATTATACTGTAACTATCTGAAGTCAGAAACATTTCCAAGCCCATTCCTCTTTTGCAATTCCCAGCCATTTACAGTTTGAATATATATTTCTATGACACTTTGACTCTATGTTAAATTCTGGAAAGACATTCAACTTGTATGTTCAGAAATACTATTACATCATATTTTATGTTCAGAAACACTATGGCTGCCAGAGGCTGTTCACCTATGAGGCCTCAGCTCACGGTGGATGTAAGAGGAGGAACCAGCTAAAAAATATATTAATTGTTTCACATAAACTTCTGCAAGTGTGTGGGCATATAGTACTAATAAGTACACTGGCAGTGGATATCAAACTTCTCCAACACTAATACTGAGGTCTCTGCTGTTTTCTGGTGTGGATACAGCTTCAGCATCTGCTAACAAGTTAAAACTAGAACTTTTCATGTCAGCTTGGCAATAAAAAAAAAAATGTCTGAGCTTTTTTCATCCACTGACTGTTGCTTCTGGCAGCTGTAAGGAAACGCTGCGCTAAACTGGAAACACTTAAAAGACCATACCACCCATTTTGCATGTTTGAGCCTAATATATTCAATTTATACATGTTACTGACAATCATTTCCCAAAGCATACTACTGGAACGGTGAATTAAAAATGTTTTTCCTACCTTCCAGACCNTTGTGTGAGTTTTCTCAGGATTTCAGGGTTTGTTTTTTTTTTTTTTTTTTTGTTTTTTTTTTTGAAGTTATGTAATTTAACATTTAAGCGCAATAAAAAGCGTGGAATGAATGTATGTCTCCATTGGGGAATATAGTCCCAAAAGAAGATCTGCATTTGTGGAAAAATTTTAACGACCATGGCTTCATAATTTTGCGTAACTATGAGCAGGAAAAACATTGATTTTTAAGGTGGGTGTATCGCTTGAATATTTGATTTTGAAAGATTACGAGATTTTGCAAAATATCAGGAAAGCTGAAATACAGTTTTATCCTTTGGGAAATGATTGTCAGTAACGTAACATGTATGAAAATTGAATATAGTAGGCTCAAACATGGAAAATGGGTGGTATGGTCCCTTAAGGGGACATATACATATTTTCATGTTATTATTTATCTATTTTGAAAGCTTTCAAAATCTTTAATGTCCCCCAAAAAACAAAACAAATCAAAAAAAAAAAAANAAAAAAAAAAAAAGAAAAAAAATACTGATCAGCTTCTACTCTTCCTTGCTGCAGCACCACTGCACACTTAGTGAGAACAAGCCCTTTGTTTTAAAGGTACTATCTCATTAAAGCCCATCTCAAAGGGGATAGATATTTATGCCCCCCCCAAAAAAAAAAGAAAAAGTTTATTAAAGATTATGGCGACCTCTGACCTCCCCTCTCAGGTTGAAATTTTCCCTTGATAAACACTTTGGTCCACAACAGGGTCATGCAGCAGTGCTGGTGAGCACACTGAGTGTTCATTGTGGAAGAATTAAAAACAATAAATAAATAAAAACTATCCACGCACTCATGCAAAACCCAAGGGCCAAATTTAGATTGAAACCGATCGCACTGTGAAATAAATACTGAGATTAAAAAAACAAAATTACACCAATATGAGGAAAATCTGTTCGATATTTAATTAAGGAAAAACATGAAGGGACTTAAGCCACTGCCCCTTTGCCTTTATTGGCTGTGGCACCTTTCTAGAAGAATCTAATTAAGAATAATTATTATCATTGTCGTTGTTTCTACTGCAGGAGACTGATAGTGATATCATTTGATATCAGAACAAATTAAAACATGTAATCATCACAAAACTAATAAAATGTCAATGAAACGGAAAAATGGACGGGTGGCTGAGAGAGGAGCAACAGAGACAGTGAGAAGGGGAAACGTTCTCATTCGCACCAATAGCGGTGGCGTCCAATAGCGGCGTTCTGTCAGATCCTCAAGGTACGCCACGGGTCTCCTTTCATGTCTGTAAGGAGAATCTCAGGCTTTGTAATTAACTCCAATGTTATTCCTCCTGCAGCAGCACTTTGTCTCTTATCATCGGATGCAGCCATGTACATTTATCTGTCTGTCTCTCTCTCTCTTTCTGTCTCTCCCGCGATTCGGTTTTACTGAAATGTCGCTGTCATTGAGCTGCATTATGTCACCAGGACTTGAGCAATCTTTTCCCTGTCCTGAGAAAAATAGCCTGAGGGAAAAAAAGGAGAGAACAACGTCCTGTTTCTACTTGCACACATAACAGCCATCACTACAAAGCGTACATTTTCACAGACACAAACAAGAAGGTGTGTGTGTGTGTGTTGTCAAAGAAATTAAAGAGTCTCACGATTTTTCTCGATTGCAGATCACACTCTTTATTTTCGTGTATATGGGAAGCACAGATGTGGACGGTTCCATACAGCTTTCAAAGCCTGAGAGCCTCTGCTGCAACTAATATACCAGAAGCTGATAGTGTCTTCAATACGTCAGAGAGGCTCCAGACTTCCTGTCTGAGCTTGGCTGTCATTTGTTAATCTCGGAACCACTTGTGCCAAGCACAAGGACGGCTAGCATAGATTATTTAGAAAACATGTCTGCCCATTAAGCACACAGTCATGGCTATAATTAGTATCATTTAGACTTAGGAGGACAGTTCATAAGCTGGTCATGAGGACAACAAAGCCTTGACCTTTATGACCTTCTAGCATGGGGGCTAGACACATAATCACACATGGAAAAGTACAGGAATACAATGATACATAGCATATAAGGGTTAACACACTTGAATAAATGAATAGCTAGAGTGTATGAAAACTAATATGCAGTAAGATAAAAGGTAATTATGCAGTACATTCATTTTAATTCTCACAGCGTGCATTACCGCTATAAGTAACTGCCGTCTAAACTCCTGTATGCAAAGGTATACAGGAGTCTGAGAGGGTTTTTCTCCTGTGCAAGTCCTGCCATCAGTCAGGAGAGGAGACATATTTCATCAGAAAAGTAGACATGGCTGTACTTTTGCAAAACATGGGATCAAGTGGATGTACAATGTTTAGAGCAGAGTTGGAAACGCACAATTTTCTTTGCTGCGACTGAAAAAAAGTAAAATATATCGGTGAATTTTTGGCTTAGTTTTATGAGTTTTATGTTTGAGCCTAATATATCCAATTTTCATACATGTTACGTTACTGCCAATCATTTCCCAAAGGACAAAACCATATTTCAGCTTTCCTGATATTTTGCCAAATTTCTTAATCTTTCAAAATCAAATATTCAAANAAAACCATATTTCAGCTTTCCTGATATTTTGCCAAATTTCTTAATCTTTCAAAATCAAATATTCAAACAACCTTAAAAAATGATGTTTCTCCTGCTAACAGTTACGCAGTCTTATGAAGTCACGGTCTTTTAAATTTTTCCATAAACGCAGGTCTTCTTTTGGGACTATATTCCCCGGTGGAGACATACATTCACTCCACGCTTTTTATTGCGCTTAAACACTAAAATTGGTAAATTTAAAAAAAAAAAACCTGAATACACGTCTTGTTGGTGATGATGGATTACCTATNAACTGAAACCAATGGAGGTCTGGAAGGTAGGAAAAACATTTTTAATTCACCTTTCCAGTAGTATGCTTTGGGAAATGATTGTCAGTAACATTATGTGTATGAAAATTGAATATATTAGGCTTAAACATGCAAAATGGATGGTATGGTCCTTTAATATGGTCATTTGCTTTTTTCTTTACTTGATCCCAGTAAACAACGATGAGGTCATAACAATATTCCAGGACATGGTGCCAAATAGAAAAGTTTTGCTTTGAAAGCACCGAAAAAAAAGAAAGAAACCCTCTCTCAACAACATGTAGGTTAATCAAAATAATTTTAATGATGTCAAATAAAGAGTTACAGTCATGACAGTGAACAGAGAGAGAGAGAGAGAGAGAGAGACTCTTTCAACATGCTGTGCTATACACTGTATATCAGAGCAAGTGAGGGGAGTGGACAGAAATCCCACTCTGCTCACAGAGTGCCCCCCCCCCNCACACACACACCCCAACAGCCATCAGCGTTTTCTCTGACATGCTCCACTCTCTACACCGAAGTAAGAAACAAAAAAAACGATCCTCCTCAAAATCACTTTGTCTAAGTACTGGGCCGAGCCCCCTGCCCCTCAAAATGCCTGTGCACATCCCTGCTGTGGATAATTTACTGTCTACTTATTGACATTTTCTAAGTGCGTTCATGAGCAGAATGCAGCAGAGGTAAAACACCGAGACGCAGCACTGAGAGAAGTGTTCAGGTGGAGGATGTGATGGAGTGGCAGCCACACGAAGCCATTCTCTTTCTCTCGATTAAAAAANTAAAAAAAAAAAAAGACTTATTCATGACATATAGGCAGCGTGAAAAACAATCAAACAGGCCGAAACACAAAACTTTGCCTTTACCGAGAGATGAATACTTAAAATGTGTCCTTTTCTCTGCCATTTACAATGCGGCCGTCTATTCAGCGATGACATTTGGAAGAATGGCTGGAAACAGAAATGGAATACTGAATCATACCAGCATGAACTGCTTAATGAATAGTGTCATCTTCTCTCAAATGGAATTACTTATGATGGCGGAAAGTGTTTACGCGGATAATTGTTTTTACCTTCGCATGAAGCCGTTCAGACAGTTAGTAAAAGACTGGAACGGCTTGCTCAAGGCCTGATGGATATCTGAGGAATAGGTCCCCTTTTATCTCCCACTGAAAGTCTTTTGTTATTCAGCCGAGCTTGATAGCATTCAGGAAAGAAAAAGATTAAACATTTCAATCAAGCAAAAGCAATTCTTTCTGTAATCTTTTCACACTCTCGTCATTTAAAAGAGATGAGCCGGATAGGAATGTGAAATGAATGATGACCTTCTGGCAAAACCTCAAATTCAAAGTTTAAAGATTAGCGGTTAGCATGAGGCTGTTTGCTTAATTATCGGCATGTTCGTGAGAAATACCTGCAGTTGTGCGTTATGCAGTAATTGGGTTTTACCGGATTAAAATATTGTCTGTGTTTTAATTTAATATCTGTTTTCATTGTAACCAATGCCAATGTAATTAACTACCGCCTCGTTATGTTCGAGCAAGTCTGAGCTGTAATGAAACGTGTGTGAGACGTAGATGAAGCTGATAATGACATGATAGAGGCAGAAGTCAACAGAATTAATGCTACGTTTACAAGCAAGCCAATTCTGTTTTGTTTTGTTTTTTTTTGTGACCAAGTTTTTATTATCTTTCTTCATGTAATGAACTTGGACAGAAGAAATTTGAGATCATTACTTTACAAAAAGGGAAATAACAACAAACAACAAAATAATGCTACAGACTCCAGACGAAAAAGCAGTTGCACCATCATTACTGCTATTATTATCATCATTTATTATTTTAAATTCCTTTAAAGTCCAAACCCTTAGCCCTATAATCCTTACCTCCCAATTTCATTATTCCTTAAAGGACCATACTGACCATTCTGCATGTTTGAGCCTTATATATTCAATTTTCATACATGTTACGTTACTGACAGTCATTTCCAAAAAGAAGTTATTTAGACATTTTTGGAACATGCACTATAATTATAGAGAAACATGGACACCATCACCATTGGATGTGGTTTGTACTATTTTTTTTTTTTTTTTNTTTTTTTTTTTTTTTTTCTGCTTAGTATAGCCAGGAGAGCTAAATGCAGAATTTCCCATCAAGCATCTCCTTGGAGACCCTTCGCAAATTGCTTAATTAATTGCTTAATTATATCCATGCATGCAAAGCCATTAACCTGAATCAGATATTCGGCACGTGTTCTTACCCTGTGAACCACCAGGATTCTTATATTTTGAAGTGTTTGGCCACAAATGATATGCATGTGTTGGCGTACATCATGTAGAACTTGCCAATAACGCAACAAAACTCAAAAAGTTTAACAAAAACCAAGCTGTCAAGATAAAACTGCATTTACAAAAATTCAATGAAATGAGGATCCAGTGGTAAAGGAGCATACCGCCATTTTGCATGTTTGAGCCTAATATCTTCCATTTTCATACATGTAACGTTACTGACAATCATTTCCCAAAGCATACTACTGGAACGGTGAGTTAAAAATGTTTTTCCTACCAACCGCCATTGGTTTCAGTTCATTCTGGTACACTATTAAAATCAACTTGTTGATACTTGAAACATTCTTGGGATAGGTAATCCATCATCACCAACAAGACATGTATTCAGGTTTTGTTTTGTTTTTTTAGAAGTTACATTATTTTAGCGTTTAAGCACAATAAAAAGCACAGATTGAATGTATGTCTTCACCGGGGAATATAGTCCAAGGCCTGCAACAAGACCTGAATTTATCAAAAAATTTAAACAACTGTGACTTCATAAGGCTGTGTAACTATTAGCAGGAGAAACATGGATTTTTAAGGTGGGTGTATCACTTGAATATTTGATTTTGAAAGATTAAGAGATTTTGCAAAATATCAGGAAAGTTGAAATACGGTTTTATCCTTTGGGAAATGATTGTAATGATTATTATTGGGAAATGTAACATGTATGAAAATTGAATATATTAGGTTCAAACATGCAAAATGGCCGGTATGGTCCTTTAACTCTCATGCCAAACTCAGATGACACAACTTCAGGATTCATGGACTCGCTGAACTTTTCTAACTATACAACAATATTTCCTGTAAACTTCTTGATGAGCTCATGGACACACTACACAAATGAGCCCAGAGAAGGTGCACAAATAATGACTGGGAGGAGGAGACAACATCGAGTCGATGCTCTGAAAGCTCACGCAAGAACTGCAAACATGCAAAAAGCTGCTATGATTTTATCAATAAGGGGCCCAAACGATGAGGAGCACGTGCATCATTTTTTGCAGGAAAATGGGAGGAAAAAGACACGGAAAGTCAGAATGTGGAGGAGTTGTGTTGTTTTCTCCGCTTCCGCCCCCTCTCAGTCTCTGGATGGCTGTTACTCATTGACATTCTGGGGACTCGTCGTAGATCTACTAGAAGAGCATCTCAGAGTTTGTGATAGAAATTTGAAACACGCTTGGGAAGGCTCCCTCACTTCATCACCACATGTCTCTCAACTGCTCTGACTTAACGGAAAGCTGGTGTCGGGCACAAGCAGCATTTGGCTCCAACCTTTGGCTCCCCACACACACACACACACACACACACCTCCATTCAAGACTGCACCTGCACTTTACCTGAACTTCTAAACTTTTCGCACCCACCAAAAGTGCATGACCCCACTTCCCACTTTATGGAGTTGTGAACTTTTGGCACACACACACACACACACACACACACACACACACACACACACACACACACACAACAAAATTTTACTAGTATTAGTACTATTATTATTTATTTTATATTATAGTTATTTTAGAAATTAGATGGTTTACCTTCTGCACTATTCTGTGTCTGTGCTCTTTGTCCTGATACTGCACCTTTTATCTATTTGCACTATGTTAAAGGACCATACCCCCCATTTTGCATATTTGAGCCTAATATATTAAATTTTCATACATGTTACGTTACTGAAAGTCATTTCCCAAAGGATAAAACCGTATTTCAGCTTTCATGATATTTTGCAAAATCTCTTAATCTTTCAAAATCAAATATTCAAGTAATACACCCACCTTAAAAATCTATGTTTCTCCTGCTAATAGTTACGCAGCCTTATGAAGCCATGGTCCTTTAAATTTTTTGATAAACGCAGGTCTTTTTTTGGGGCTATATTCCGCGGTGGAGACATACATTCACTCTGCGCTTTTTATTGTGCTTAAATGCTTAAAATAAGAAACTTTGAGTGTTGTGCACAATGATGGATTACCTATCCTAAGAACGTTTCAAGTGTTGATTTTAATACTGTACCAGAATAAACTGAAACCAATGGTGGTCTGGAAGGTAGGAAAAACATTTTTTAACTGACCATTCCAGTAGTATGCTTTGGGAAATAATTGTCAGTAATGTTAAGTGTATGAAAATTGAATATATTAGGCTCAAACATGCAAAATGGATGGTATGGTCCTTTAAATGTTAAACTTAGTACCAGGCTGTCCTGGAGAAACTGTATTTCATCCTGCTGTGTGTACTTGTATATGAACAGATTGACAGTAAAGCTCTTGAATCTAATTAATCAGAATCTGAACCTATTTTTTTTTTTTTTTTTTTTTTTTTTTTTTTTTTGTTTTGTTTTTTTTTTTCTTTCCCCTGGATCAGAAAAGTTTGTCTGGGGCTGGAAAATCAGAACAGAAATGGTGTCTGAGCTTGGCTATACGTGTTTCTAACCTACACTTTTATCACCTCTGTAAATAACATCATCAGTCATTGTCACCAGGAATTTTTAATCAGCTTTGGAAGTTTGGCGAGAAATACATCAGAGGTAAAGTATAGAGACAGAGAATGTAGGCTGTATCCCTACACTTTGCTGTATACACTTTACTGTATGTACACAGCATATATAAATGTAACTTCCCTTCCTGTGATCCCTTGCAAGGCTGCAAGGGATCTGCAAACCCACCCACGAAACTGCTTTTGGACAGTGGCGTTCTGGTGGGTGTCTGCCAAAATTAATGAGTCCATATGGGCGAAACAGCTTACTGTGTCACCTCACGCTGCGGCACCAACAACTTTAAATGAATTGAGAGTATCTGCTGAAACACACAGACACACACATAATTGTCTTCCTCCTTCTCCCAGCAGCGTGACTGTATAAGTGTTGTAATTGAACTGCTTGCAATATTCATTTTGAGTTTGGAAAACGAGTCTCTATCCAGCGTTGTGTGCTACTTCTATATTTCACGCAGTCATTTGCTTCTTCTTTTAGACATTTCGTTAACACTTTGCCTTAATTGGATGAAACTCCCATTTCCAGTGACGCCGCCGTGGCTCTATGCTGCCTTCAGTCAGCCATCAGGTACTACGATTCACACTCTCATTCACACCTTCACACAGAACATGAAAGTTGCCGAGCAGTGTGCATGGTGTCTGTTTTGATGAAACATTACACTCACCGACGGCTCTAGAAACTAATTATTACAAGGCCTCTCAGTCATTTGAATGTCTCATCATGCTACCTATATTAGTCTGTGGGGAAATTAATGCAGAGCAGCTGCCACGGTCATCTCTCAGCGCTACTGTAGGGCCACAGTGATTCAAAGCGGCTTTGATAACTTGCTCTTGTGTATTTGTGGTCATTTTGCAACTCATTTGCTCAACTCTGCGGTGGGATCATTTCGAGTCAAGTACAGTTCACAGCCGAAGCTTCACACGGAGTCACTCAAATTCAAATAAGAGGGATAAATCGAACTATAAAGGCAGGAATCTCTGTCTGTCTGTGGCACCAACATCTCTAGAACCTGATGCTGTATGAAGCTGATATTCGGCAGGTTTATTGCTCAGGACCCAAGGATGTGCAGCGTTGCATGTTAAATTATTTGGATGAGTGGTTCTTGAATTGAGCTGTGCCAGTAAAAAGTAGTCTGCGTGGCAGGATATGATCCAGACGTGCCATGGTCTCAACCCGACCCCGTACAGCAAACAAAGCTAGCTCACGAGGACGTGCAGAACTAAATTATGGCAGACTGTGGCACACACCAAAAGGTCTGGCTCGTTCTGAACAGGCATGTTTTGAACGGGGACTGCACTCGTCTGTAAAAATGCATATTCTACGTTACATATTTATCGAGGACATTCTGAGACCATTGAATGTAAATGTAATCTGTCCAGACGCTGTCAGATGAAACTGACCTTAAAATGAGCATCGACAATTAAAGGAACATTCTGGTGATCAGTCATGTTTGAGCCCATAAATACAAACTGCTTATATGTTACGGTATTGACAGCTATTTCCCAAAACATACTACTGGAGTGGTACATTTTAGATTTATTTTTCCTACCTTCCAGACTGCCACTGGTTTCAATTCATTCCAGTATGCTATTAAAGTCAATTTGTAGAGATTTGAATTTGTGGTAAGTAATCCATCACAGCGAACATGATGTCTATTAAGTTTTTTGTCAAAGTAACTTTATTTAATTGATCCAATACAGAACTGCATGGAAGACAGTGTGTGTCTCCGCCAGGAAATATAGTCTCAGGAGAAGACAGCTTTTATCAAGAAATTAAAATGACTGTACCTTCAACAATCATGCATAATGTTGGAAGGCAAAACATGAATTTTAAGGTCACCTGAACGTTTGATTTTGAAAGATTACTGGTTTGGGAAAAATAATAGGAAAACTACAGTAAAATATGGCTTTGTGTTTTGGAAATCGGTAGTCATGAAAACTGGCTGGTATGGTCCTTTAATCACATACTGTGGTGCATATATACTGTGTTTTATCATAATGTAGCTTCATAAGAGTGCAGCATCTGAACATTTAGCGTGCATGTTATCATGCAGATGTCTGGACCCGGCTACATGTAACATGTAGCTACCAATCCACGTTTGATCTCATAGATTGGAGGTCTGTCAGAAATGTACGTCAAATATCCAAGTAATATTATGTCTTCTTCAGTCCTATTAAGCAATTGAAAACAGGTGCGTAGTCTATAATAAATTTGGATACATGGCAGCAAATGAAAGATCCACTGTTTAGAGGTCCAAGAAGAAAACCTCCTTTTCTTCATTTACTGAGCTCACCACCAAGTGCAAAAAATACCTGATGATGACAAATGTTTCTATTCTACATTGTCTCATTTGCTGCCATCTGCAATGTACTTACAACAACTGCTATGAAATTTTAGTGATCGCATGCATGCATCACATTACCTTACACTGCAAGACTGAATCAACCATCCTTTATGGCTAAAGCCCTGATCTTACATCAGGGTCAATACACCCAACCAGCGTATTTACACTGTATGTTTAAAAAGAATCTCCATTTGACTTTGCCCATTGCAATTCCAATAAAGTTTTAATGGAAAAAAAAACATGGCCTGTACACCATGTAGAGGGCAGTAATGCATCCTCAAACCAGATGTAAACCTAAGAAGTCAAATCAAGTCAAATTTATTTGTATAGTCTAGTATCACATACAATGTCTCAAAGAGCTTTACAAGCCCACACATTAATGGTTCCCAACCCAGCTAAAGCCCTTTAAGAAGATGAGGGGGAAAATTCCCTAAAAAAAAAAAAAAAAACCTTATTATATAAGGAAAAATGGAAGAAACCTTGGGAGAGTCTATTCAAAGAGAGATTCCCTCTCCTCAAATGACCAGGTGTGACACAGGAGCCACAGGAGCTGCAAGAAAAGGAAACTGAAGGATTAACAAAACTAAAATGAAGAATAAAGTGCTAGTTGACAACAAAAAGAAACTTTGCGCCATTCTACTTTGTTGCCACGGCTTTGTAATCTGCTTCCAGTTTTTCCTGTCCACACGCTAGTGCCATGTTTGTTGTTTCTAGTGCTGCTCCACTCACACAGCCTCACTCAGGCAATTTTTCGCACTCATCAGCTCGGCCGTCAACCAAAATTTTTGAACGCCAGAAATCCACCCAAGCGTCTGACAGCCAAATTGTTCCAGTAGTAAAAGTTGCTTCAGAACCCTGCTTACACAGCACGTCCAACAGCCGCAGACCAGGTGGAAATTTGGTTCGACTCTAAAATGTGTCTGGATCTGACCAAATCGAGGCCAGATCTTGAAAAATGCAGTCTGCTAGAGTTAAATCAGCATGAGGCAGTCTGAAGTAACCATGATATAGGCTCCAAGGTTGAAAAAAGTAAAAGGTCAGGATGCCATGAAAATCATTATACTAGTCAATGTGGAGATATTTTGCTGTGGTGTACAGAATTAAATCAGGCGTAGTGTTTTACATGGATGGATCTGTGTTTCTGTGCTTGCCAAAGAGGTAAAAAGTTTCAAAGACAAAATTCAGCTTTAGTTGGCACATTTTGCATGCACATAAAACTGGTTACAGTCAAAGTTTGAGCTGGATTTTACCAAAAAATTAAGCTTAATTTTATTCCCAGAAACTTCTGTTTTAGCCTTAAATAAGCTGGAAGATTAATCAATCTTACATCGATGTCTGAAATACAGTAAACAAGGAGGTCAACAGGGCAAGACTGTTTAATAAAACAGAAAGATGTAATTGAGTATTACCTGCAATGAAATGAAGAATTATTATGTACCTCAGCCCCTAAGGTGATATTATGCAACATAAAAGGCATCAATGTGTCATAATGAGGAATTGCTCGTTGAGAACAGTCAATGTGAAAATGTTGCAGCTAATGTTGATTGTTGTGTCATTTGTGATCTGTTTCACTTCTGTTCCTGCTGTGAAATCAGACTGAGGCAGCTAAAAATGTGCCCTTTAAGTTAAATGACTTATGTCATTGTGCAAACACCAACTGTTTCTGGTATTTTACAGAGAAACATCGCGTTGGATATCGATCTGAAGCTGCTTAGAGTAGAAGAAGGAAAAGGTTGTGCAAACATGGCTTTAAAGCAGAAGAACTTCATCTGCAGCAAGACGTCCGCAGCAGTATGATCATAAACCATTTTACAGAAGCTAGTGGGGATAAAATGCAGGGCTCAGGATCAGGGCTGTAATTTACTCACTGTTTAAAGGACCATACTGGTGATTTTGCATGTTTAAGCTCAATAAATATTACCCATGTACATGTTACATTACTGACAATTTCCAAAACATAAAACCACATTTTAGTTTTCCTGTTATTTTGCCAAATCCTCTAATCTTTCAAAATCAAATGTTCAGTTGATACATCCATCTTAAAATTCAATGTTTCACCTGCTTCACTTATGTACAATTGTAGAACGCACAGTCATTTTAATTTCTTTGAAAAAGCCGTCTTCTCCTGGGACTAATTTCCCTGGCAGAGAAATACATTGGCCCAGATTTATAAAAGTTAGTGCACGATTTATCACATTGTTATGTGCAAGTCATGGTGGGACTGCATTCCCTCATTCATAAACACCTGTTAACAACATATTTTAGTGCTAGCCTTGAAAGAGGCATTACTGTGATAATTTACATGTCTTATTTACATGTCATGGTAGCTATTCATAAAACAAACCCACACGTTAAAATTAAGACCTGCTTCAGTCAGGTGGTAAATTTCAGAAGTATGAAATCTGGGTGACATTTAAAACTGTATTTGCCTCACATGTGTTAGTGATCAATAACTTTGATAGAAAAACTCACTCAGCTGATCAGTCAGTTTTTAAAGGGTGAGTTTTGATCTGATCTCACACACTTGTGGCACTCTGCTTCATCTGCTCACTGCGCACAACTGAGTTCCTCACACACACACACACACACACACACTTAACCACCCCCCCCCCCNCCCCCCCCCCCTCCAGGCAGCGTGATTACAAACTACGGAGGTTAATATGCATGTATTCCTGTTATTTTAGTGTCAGTGTTCTAAAACGAGGTTCTCTAAAGCAGAATGTATGTTTCTTTTGCTGATTTGTGGCTTTAAAACCAGATGAATCAGGATAAANCTAAAGCAGAATGTATGTTTCTTTTGCTGATTTGTGGCTTTAAAACCAGATGAATCAGGATAAATGACTGATGAATATGCAGCAGCTCATTAACACACTGATCTTCATTGGCTTTTACCTGTCACACCTCACAGCAACGCTACCTTCATGTGACAGCGGTGCTCTGATTGTCATAGGAGAAATTTTATGAATGAGCTTCAATTATCACGGCATGCATTTAGGTCAATGCTGCACCCATAGCACCATTTTTTATGAATCTGCTCCATTGTCTTCTGTGTTCAGCTCTGTGTTGGATGATTAAATAAAATTACTTTAACAAAACTACTAGGACATGCTTGGAAAAGTTCCAAAGGGAGGCGTCCTGATCAGATACTCAAACCGCAGCTGGCTGCTTTCAATGCAAAGAAGCAATGGTTCTACTTTGAGCCTCTCCCGCATCTCTGACAGCCTCTCCCACACCTTAGAGGCCCTCCTCCCCACATCTGCACAAGTTTATTTTAATACTAGAATGAACTGAAACCAATGGCAGTCTGGAAGGCAGCAACAACAATTCTAAAATGTCTGCTAAAGTAGTATACTCTATTTTGGAAAATGGTTGTAAATTATGTAAATGAGGGTTGCGCTATATATTGGGCTCAAATGTGCAAAATCACTGATATTGTCCTTTAACGATGAAATTCTGTCCTAACAGCTTTCAGATGGAATAGACAGAATCCAAATTTGATTTTGATGATAAGGAAAAGAGTATAATTACTGTATTTAGGTTCATTTCAGGGTTATAGCTATTTTATTCAGGCGAGAACTAAACTCAGATGGTGCTGATACTGATTTTACTTGCGATTAAAATGCCATCCTTATCTTATCCTTGTTATCTTTTTATGTTTTTTTTTTTTTTTTTTTTTTTTTTTTACTTTTGCAGAATTAATGCCCACTGTCAATGATGCATACCAGTCGTACAGTCAGCTGTGTCGTTGCAGGAGGACAGCAATTGAGTTGAAATATTCTTTAAAAGTGCACTTCTGAAAAAGTGCATTTATCCTTTATCCACCTGGGTCAGACACTCAGTTTGTTAGCTGTTAATTAAAAAGTAAAGACTGCAGCCTATGGAGGCTTTGACTAAATGCGTGCGAGAGAAAAGACTTGCCAGCAGCCAGGCTTTATAATCAATAAGTAAACAAAGAAGCAAACAAGCAAACCAATAAATAAATGGAGAAATGGCCAAAAATCAATTTCTCTAAAGAGACGTAGATTAACAAATAAAGAAGCTGGTGGGTGGACTCGTGAGTTCGTAAATAAATAAAGACACATATCTACCAAAAAACGCATTACTCTGACTTTTAATTTCATTAAATCTGAACATTAATCTTTGGTAATAGTTACTGTATTGGTGAAAGTGCTTTTACTTTATCATTACTGACTCGATGTGTGTTTTTCCATCTGTTACCATCAGACGGCACAAAACTGTTGGCATTCAAGAATGCCAAGATTAATATCCACGGGTATATTTCTCCTGTAAATGCTGGGGATGAGTTACTCTCTGTTTCATCATTTTTTTTCCCCCTCACTCTGCCTGTCTGAATTCTCCCTCAAAAAGCATGCAGGAGATAAGAGGAGACGAACCTGTGATGCAAGAGAAAGTCAGACACTGCCCACTGTTGGCAGCTTCGTGGAATTACAACTGACCAGAAGGAAAAGAGAAGAAAGAGTCACTTTATATGTGTTGATCCCACTGATCTACCTCTGTGTTTGTACTGAAGGACATGACTTTAAAGCATAAGTGTGTTTTAAACTATTACTTGTGGTAGTAATATTAGAATAATTAAAAAATAAATAACTAAATTGGTGGTTTGTCAGGTCTTGGTGAATATAAATTGATAAACTGTTTTCACCAATGTGTTGCTGGTACTCAGCTCCAGCCTGCATTTGTACTAGCTTGGGAGCTAAATGATGCAATGTAACGTTAAAGGACAATACCAGCGATTTTGCATGTGTTTGACACAACCTGTTTAGTTTATTTGACATTATGAAAAAGAAAAATAAACACATCTCAAGTCAAAGATATAGTAACACAACAAAACCCAACCTATTTCCATTGTGGTTCTTATACAGAGAGTCAGGATGGCGTGAATCCAGGTGGCTACGCAGGGTTATACATTCACGACCAAATAAGCTACATTTTTAGGTTATCAATCATACAAATGCTCCATATCAACGTGAGATTAATACAGTGGTTTAAGAAAAATGTAGTGAACTTGCAATAACCAGTTTCTCAGTTTGACCTTTAAAAAACAAAAAAAAAAAAAATGATGATAGCTATTTATGTTTTGATGTGCAAAGGTAACTTATTCCAGTTTCTGGCTCCACATAAATTAAAAAAAGAAACGAGCCCACGCTGGTGATAAACCTGAGCAAACACAAGTCAGCAACACATGAGTTCCTCTAATCATCTGAAAGTGTCCCTGAGGTACTTTGGGGCTCTGTCGATTTAAAAATTATGATGCACACTAAGTTGATGCTGCATAGCTTGAGCCTTAAGAGGAATTGCTGTTTGCCAACATGATCCATTCAAAACCAAAACAACCCTGATTAACTTCTTTTGAGACATCTCTGTTACTGACAACCATTTCCCAAAACATACCACTGGAGAGGTACACTTTTGATTTTTTCTTTTCCAACCTTCCAGGGCTTCAGTTCATTCCAGTACGCTATTAAAATCACTTTGTAGAGACTTGAAATGCTTTTGAGAGAAGTAATCCATCACAGCAAACACAACCTCTGTCAAGATTTTTGTAGAAGTAACTTTAATTAACCATCCAACAAAGAGCTGCATGGAAGACAATGTATGTCTCCGCCAGGGAATATAGTCCTAAGCGAAGATGATTTTTACAGGGAAATTTAAAATGACCATAACTTCTACATTCAGACATATGCATTGGCACATGAAACGTTGAATTTTAAGGTGGATGTATCACCTGAAGATTTGATTTTGAAAGATTGGGGAATTTTGCAAAATAACAGGAAAACTAATATACAGTTTTATAGTTTGGAAATTGTCAATAATGTGACATACAAAATCACCAGCATGGTCCTTTAAGGCTATAATAAAATATTAACACTTACTAAATTTAACTGTCAGCTCGCACATATCTTCCAACAATTGCAGTCGGTTTGTGCCAGGCTGATGCTGCATCTTGTCAGCTGACAGCTCGGCTTTAGCAATGTGGAGAGAAAAGTGGTGATGATGAAGAAACACTTTGTTCAAAAAAAAAAAAAAAAAAAAAAAAAAAAAGCCCTGTTTACAGCTTTCAGAAATGCAGGCTCCATTTAGTGAAAGTTTCAGACTAAAGGCTCATGGGTTTTCACTAAATGTGGGAAATAAGCGAGCAAGAGAGAAACGTCTGATGGAAACTGTGATAACACTCTGATATGCATTTAGCCTAAATGATCCTGATGTGTGCTTCAGATTGGGATCACAGTTTTCTGGAAATATCCCCTGTGAAATATAGGCCACCCATTTGATACTCACTTGATCCTTTATTAGTCATAAACCACTTTGGCATATTCAATAAATTCCCCATGTTTTACCTTCTACCTCGCCCACCTTTTGTTGCTGTTTTAATTAAATTGTTCACAGCTTCCCTGTTTTGGAAAGCTTAGTTCTGCTTGGCGAAGCGTCATCTCCCACATAACAATATGGTGGTGGCTGCAGTTAATATATGCTCACAAAAATGAAGTGATCTGCCATTAACAAATTCATTTTCAACATCAGTTATAGTGAGGGGGGTTACCATCTGGCTTAAAAATCTGCAAAACATATGTGCAATATATGATTCTGCACATCGTAAAAGCATATATTAAAGGTAAATCAAGCAGAAAAACAAAAACTGAGACATCACCCAGCACATAAAGGGGACATATCATTTAGGGGTCTATTCTGAAACCTTTTCAAAGGTTAATGTGCAAAAAAAAAAAAAAAAAAAAAAAAAAAAAAAAAAAAAAAAAAAAAAACTTGCTGCAGCACTGCTGTGGAACTGAGTGAAAACAGACCGAATTAGGTACTGTCTCTTTAACCTCAATTAAGACATCTGCACACTTGAAAACTCTTTTTTTGGAAATTTTAGGGGTCTCAAAAATTATGGGAATGAAAGTAAAAATTTAAATTTTTGTTGATAATTTCTCTGTATATCATGTTATCAATAATGTTTGCATGTTTAAAATTAAAACAAAAAACCAAAAACAACAAACAAAAAAAAAAAAAATCAAATGCTCATTCATGCATGCAGCGGTCAGTCTGATAGCCAAACATAAACCATGCTCTTTCTCCCTGTGCCGTGAGCACCAACCTTTTTGTTCGGTCGAAGACTTCATGGTAGTTGAACTAACAAAACTGGAGCAGAGTGAGCAGCTGGAGAAAACCTTTGTGTGTGTGTGTGTGTGTGTGTGTGTGTGTGTGTGTGCTTTCGACTTGAGGAGTCATNAACCTTTGTGTGTGTGTGTGTGTGTGTGTGTGTGTGTGTGTGTGCTTTCGACTTGAGGAGTCATTTTTACAATGGTAACATGAAAACGAGGCTGTCTGCTAGAAAATTTAGGGTTTCCGAAACAAAGTAAGCTGATGAACAAGCAGCCTGTTTCCAGAAGCTTCCTCTGCTCGCTCTAATGTTAGCCTGCCAAGGCTGGAGCAAACTTAGCTCCTTCCCCGGATGCTAGCGCTGACACACCATACTGTAATAAGCAAGGCGTGTCCGGGCATCCAGTTCGGGAGGCAGTTGATGAGTTCAGACAACATAAACTACACGATGTGTTGTCAGGCAGCTGGTAAGACGAGATACAAGTCAGACCTTCCTCCTCCTCTTCATCAGGGTGTAAAAGCAGCTCTTCTGCTGTAAATGACAGACCACTAGTCTCACAACCGAATATGTGCAGAGACCCCACCATCGCTCCTGTTTATGGACTCAAATGGACCACCTTTGGAGAAATTTAACCCACAGCTTTGTTGAATCGTGGGTGAAGGCTGGTCACCATGAACAACAGGGAGACCTTTAAATCACATGAGACTAAAGCCTGGTTTGTGTGTACAGTAGTACATGTACCTTATGCCACCCACCACTCGAAATTGGGCTCCTCCATTACTTCAATATAATTTTTACCTTGGGTGTCAACCTGAAGTTTTGCAAATTTGACATTGTTCAACACGATTCTGAACGTATTACATGAAAATACACTGAAGGATAATAACAACAAGCACAATTTGTCTAATTACCTGGGTGAGCTTTTGGGCTTTAAAAGTGAAGCTGGACATGGCAAAAAGTTGAAAATGTTCTAATCCATGCAGCAGTTACATTCACTGATATTTTTGCAGCATTCCATTTTTAGCCTTTTTTTTTTTTTTTAAAGGACCATACCGGCGACCATGCATGTTTGAGCCCAATATTTATATCCTGCATACATGTAACATTACTGAAAACCAATTCCCAAAACATAAAACCGTATTTTAGTTTTCCTGTTGCTTTTTCAGATCCCCTAATCTTTCAAAATCAAATGCTCAGATCATACACTCACCGTAAAATTCACTTCAATTCACCTTCTAACACTTATGCACACTCGTAGAAGGTATAGTAAAGTAGTATATTTTGGGAAATGGTTGTCAGGAATGTAACGTGTATACGGATTGTATATATTGGGCTCAAACATGCACAATCACTGGTATGATCCTTTAAACAGAAAACTGGTTAGAGGATAAACTGCAGATGCTTAACACAGTTTGGGTAAACATCAAACCTCTGGTAAGCAGAGTGAAGGTAAGCAAGACTTTACCTGCTACCACTGCTGTCTAACTGAGCAGCCAAATTGGTTATTAATTATGCCAATTTAATATTGCGATACACAAAACACACGTTTCATCTCTCTGTTACTTAGTGTCACAAAATCTGATATAATATTCAGTCTCTAATTGAAGATACAATGGTGTTCTGCTGCCATTTGTATCCGCTCATATCCAGCAGTTCTAGCCGATTGTTTGCAGATTAGAAGGTCAAAGAGCAACTGAGCTGAAATACTGGTTAAAGGTCAAGATAGCCATTATTTGCTGTGTAAACCTTTACACCTGCAGAGATCAGGTGCTCAATCTGCACAGTCCAGCACCAACAGCCTGGAAAAGTCACTTTTTTCAGACTCGACATGTTTCCGCCATGCTGTCTTGATTTCTTCCCTTGTCAGGTGACACAAGTTCTTCTGAACTTACAGTGTTACATAGATATTAAAAAAAAAAAAAAAAAAAAANAAAAAAAAAAAAAAAAAAAGAGAGACATTTCCTGATCATAGTTGGTGAGGTTAGCTGTTCAGGTGAGGACTCAAATGAAATAAAGCATAAAAGAGCCCTGGATTTATCCTAATGAACCTCATTTACACTGTATGCATTATATGATATGCTAAGCTGTGGAGCTTCCTATTGGTGTGATGGGATGTCACATGACATGTCATATGATATACCACGTGTGTTCGACTTAAGGTAACTAACACTTCAGAAATTAAAGAGCATGGACTGGTTTTTCTTCCATTCTTCTTTTATTTTCTCTTTATGCATTTCTGACTGCCCTTCATTGATTGATTAAGTTATTCATTTGTTTATTTATTATATCTCACAGCAATGGCTATTAAATATCATATGTATAACCTTTTAGTCTTGGTCATTATTGTTTACTGATGTGTTATATATGATTTGAGGATGTGGGTTATTGCTGTTTATAGTGGAATCCTGGCAGTGATCTGTGTAAATCGGTCTTATGATCTTTGACTGTTTAATGTGTGTTTAATGCATTACTTCTAAACAGATGCAGATGAAGTTGAATGCACGTTCTTGCAAAGCTTGGAAGAGATTCACCGGTATAACGTAAGAGATGAATCAGAGGCCTTCAAGCCATTTTCTGTGTCTAATACTGTGACATGGATTTCCTCAAAATGACAGAACCTCTCCGTCTGTGTCTTCAAAAACACTATCAGCATAACCGACATCTCAGTCAAAACCTCTTTTTTTTTTCATTCATGGAGTTTAATTGTCTCACAATGTGTGCTTTCCTTTCCTTTCCTCATTTGCATGTGTTGTCTTATTTGCATCTTCTCAGCTGAACACCAAAGGCGATGTTGTGGCGGGCTGGATCTGAAAACCAAAGTGTTAGAGTGTTAAGTGCCAGAAATGTCTTCCACTTCTTCTCATTTATGCATTTTCTCTTATATGTCACATAGCCAGTAGCAAATCAGTCAACTGAGACAATTAAAGCTTTGTCTTCAATTATGTGCTTTTCATTGTTGTTCGGAAATCATTTTATGCATATTGTCATATGTCTTATTATGACAGAGATTATTGTGTGAAGTACTGCACGCTAAAATATACACATAGAAACTGAGGATGTCAAACTTAGGCTTCCTGAAATACGTTTGTATTTTTTCTATGAAAACATACAAAGGGTTGTGGCACCATCTGCAGGCAGGAGCAGTACACTGCGCTACATTATGAGTTGAACAGTCAGGGCTGTTTTTTGGCATAGCAACCCAGGTGGTTGCCTAGGGCGCCTACAGGTAGAGGGGGCGCCATGAGAAAGGATTTTTTT
>VXCM01003558.1:0-53465 GCA_014773175.1 Lucifuga dentata
GGTTAGATGGAGGCAGATGATTCGCTGTGGTGACCCCTGAAGGGAAAGCCGAAAGGAAAAGAAGTATAATTTTCTACACCCTCTATGATAACCTTTACACTGCTTTTAAAACATTCTCACTGAATCTGACAATATTTTACATATTAAATCCCAAACGGCTTTTGAAATAAACTGTATCTTTAAAGAGGAATAACCATTCCCCTAAAACGTGTAATTTTCAAGTCCCCAAACCAATTTTAATACTTTTTGAACAAATAGCCATTTAAAACGATGGCTGACTTATTATAAAAGAGACTAAAATCTGACTATTGCATATAAAAAAGTGAGATTTTAGTAGATGCTTAAAACTACTAAACTACAAAAAAAAAAAAAAAAAANAAAAAAAAAAAAAAAAACAAAAAAAAAATCTTGTAAATCTGGACTTGTCTAGAGTGTTTTTATGTTGCTATACATTGTTTCAATATTCAATATGCATTTTTGCATACAAATCTGCAAGTGAGCAATGTTAAACATAAGTTTTGCGTTCAGCGATGATGAAAAGTTGACCTTTAGCGCTCCACAGATCTCCACAACATCCGATTCTTCCACCACAGTTACACGGAAGTTGGTGGTCTGCATCAGCTCCTTCAGGATGGGCCCATGCACTTTGTCTTTGCACCCTATGGGAAAAAAAATTCAAAATGTAATTAGTTTCCCAAGAACATTATTTAGATCAGCCACAAAAATGTACTTTCTGAGCAAGACAGAGTAAATAAATTTGTATTTTCCTGTCAGAAATATTCAAATAATGCATTTCATGATTCCATTTGCCAGGATAGTTTGATGCCAACATTGCACTTGATACACCCAAATGCACCAAAAAGTATGTAGAGTCCTTTAATTACATATGAGAGATTGGCCAATCATGTAATCCATCCATGTTACCTACAGCTGGAGCTTCTGTCCAAAATTATATATCTAGTTTTAGAAAATTGTGACACCTAAAATGAATTATTTGCTGTTTCAGCAAGTTACTGTATCTTGCAAGCTGTTTTACATGCATATGAAGCATAAATTTTAAAAAAAAGTACATTTAACATCCTCCCAATATCTCATTAAAGAATGGAGCTGTCCTATATCCTGACATATCTTTTTCTCTATACCGATAGTCGTTTCGCAGAATTTCTCCTCAGCGACCTCGTTGGCGATGTTTGCTCCCATCAGGACCGTCATGGTGATCCCCAGCTTCCCCTTGATGACCTCTGTGATCAACTTCAGACCCTCTGGACCCGCATCCACGCCCTCCAGAACAAACCACAAAAACCAGAGGTGTGCAATGTGCATTCAACATGAGGTAAGATGACTGAATGTTGCTCTGATAATTATTCCTGTAAAGAAGAAAGCTGTTACCTTGATGAGAGATATTCCTACAGCGTCCTTCTTGATGTGGTCTTTGATGGTGTCACACACTCTCACAATAAACTGGTGAGGGACCACGAAGATCAGGATGTCGGCTCCTTTCACAGACTCTGCCAAATCTGGAACGGCTAGCTGATGGAGAGATTATGTGGAGAGTCAGAAACTCAATCATAGCCTATAAACTAAAAAAAAAAAAAAAAAAAAAAAGAAAATCACTGGATTTATTCTTATTCTCACCACATTGGGGGGCAGCTTGTGACCAGGCAGGTATTTGACATTTTCATGCTCTGTGTTAATGATGTCTGTGAGTTTTCGGTCATTCACCATCTCTTCAAACACCCACATGTTCACTGCAGTGTCAAACTGGTCATACTTAGCTGCGTTGGCGCCCACAATCTTGGCAATGGCAGAGCCCCTGTGGACAGTGGGACATGCTGATAATCATTCTGGTTAGACGGTCAATTTGTTTTAGAAAAAAAGTCAAGTCAAACTCTATATTGCTTTCCTGTTTGCTTTGGGAGTTTCATTGTTCTGATATGGTGCTATGGGGAAAAATATTCATAATGTCCAGGCTTGGTTACACCTTATTACTATATAGACCACTGATGATATAACAAAAGTTCATCAAAGACCACAGTTACATTAAAAAATATATTTTCATTACACTTTAAAACATTTTAGGTCATTTCTCAAATCGTCTTTACATTTGTGTTAATTAATTATTAACTTACATGCAGCAGTGTTTCTAAGTTTCCCTTGTACAATTTCATTGGACATTTTTTGTGTCATATAATTCAAACGCTATTTCCATTAGATAAGAACAAATTAAAAGAACAGTTTAAATATCAGTATATTATTTGAGGCATTTAATGAAAGTCTATTTAATATCTGCACAACAAAGGTCAGTAATGTAAATTTTTCTGTATATATGCCTTCACATGACGGTCAAATTTGTTTTATATCAACAAAAGATGAGGATTCAGCAGAAACGTTGTTAAATAATAACAGGCAGTACAGTAAAAAACTGACCGTCTGAAGCTGAATCCAGTCTGCAGATTTGTAAATCAGCAGAAGAGTTAAAGTTGATGTCAAAGTTGATGAATCAGCCATAATCAATAATCCACCAAAGGCGAGTTTATTAAGAGGAATAATGTGCCCAAAGATTTACGCACAAATGAGCGCAAAACTGAGTTTTGGCGATTTTTTTTGTTTTGTTTTGTTAAACCACTAAACTACTGTAATACATTTAACAAAACAATCACAAAAAAGTAAGCTGAAGGCTAAAACTCACCGTCGAGGGAAAATACCATAAAAAATATGCCATGGTGACAATAAAGTTGCCATTACGCACGACCCTGAAACCCAGTTTACCCAAAAAGACACCAAAGTTTAACATTTTTAAGAAGCGCAAACTCACCAGTTACCAGAGCCGATCACACAGATTTTCTTCAGCGCTGACATCGTGTGTGTGTGGGGGTGTGTGTTCTACCTTCCAGACGGAGCCGCTACCGGTGCGAGGGAACTGAACCGGCGACAAGACCTATTTATACCAAACACACACAAACACACCCTCTGCTGCTGGTTGGTCCGCTCTGTCCCCTCAACCGAATTCATTACCCACACATCCACACACACACACACACACACACACACACTCTCTCTCTCTCTCTCTCTCTCTATAAAGTGAGTTAACGTGACATTTCACGGCCGGAGTGCTTCCTTTCTATGGAGCCCCTCAAGGGACATGAGAAGAAAACAAAATTGCTAGTATGTGTACAAGATAATTATCTCGTGCGCACCAGGTGCTAAATGTTTTTTCCTCATGTCCCTTTAGAGGCTCCATATCTTTCAGCTGCATCGTTGTTACATTCTCTGTAACATCTTTTCTGTTTTTTTTTCTTGCCTTTTAATGATAAACTGACTTCACACACTTTATTCACTGATTATATCCAATCACAGCAATTCAAGCAAAGTCATGAAGCTCCACATACACAAACTGTTTTTCAGTGCACAGATGAAATTACACTCAGTGACAAAGCCATGACTTTTAGATATCCTTTATTATAACATAAGAACATACAGAAAAATAGGTTTGGTCCATGAAAAAGTCTGCAGATTCAAATAATACTTTAGTCCCCAGTGTCTTTTACACTCCATTCCAAATNCCCACCCTCTCCTCCAATCTATATTAGTGTATTCTAGGAATAAGTGAAATGCACGCATATTTTCAGCCCGGTCGCTCATCTTTTAGCTTTAACACACCTTTAAGTGAACGCTGTAAAGGTCGGTGTGTGTGTGAAGCAGATAAGATTTTTTTCAACGTCTGGTCACACATGAGACCAACGCAGCAGGAATATGGCTTCTCTGCACATTATTAAAAACACACAAACCTAAAAAGCAGCTTACAGGCAGCGTGTGACTGCTGTTGTATTAACGCTGTGAAAACTAAAGGACTGAGGCCTGATTAATATAAATACTGCTTCAGCTATCTGAGCATAGACAAAAAGTTAAAAAGATTTGTCAGGATTAATGATGAGGTTTTACTTCACATCCATCTTCAGATTTTTTTTCCCTGCCTGGGTATTTACAAAACTATAGACTAGAGGTACTTATACCAGCTACTTCCTTGATAATTTGTACTAGCTAACAAGACAAGTACTAATATGATCCATATTTTATAAAACAAATAGAATCATTGACAATAAGAAAGAACAAAACTTCATACTAAATGGCACCCTCAGTGTATATTCTGCCATGATTAAACTTGGAGGCACTATCCACTAAAACAAACCAATGAGAATTTAAGACATTTAAATGACATTTGCAATGTAACCTCATTGATTACAAACACATTCACAATCAATATTTAACTGTATGGGCAAGCATGTGGGGTTAGGATGGAGTGTATAGTGTAAATTTACTTTCCAAAAGGGAAACAATGAGCTATAACAGAATCAACACATTCCATCCGATTTAAGGTATTTTTTTAGTTCCAGGGACTTAAAGGTTACCAGGTGCAACTCGCCCTCATTTGTGTACTTTAGCGTAACTCAGGGACACTATCAAAATGAAAGGAATGCTTTCAGGTGAGGCTTAGACATGCAAGAGAAATACAATGTGCTCAAGGAGCTCTGGTATGAAAAAACAAAACAAAACAAAAAAAAAACAAACAAAAAAAAAAACAAGAGGAAGTAGCAACCAAACTGCAAAAACACTTTGAGCTGCAGATAATAAAACAGACGTCCTATATAACAGTAAAGCCATCTAGTATCTATGTTTCTAAGTTTGTCAGATAAATCTGAGAGGAATTTATCTGAACGACACGCACGCGCGCGCGCGCACACACACACACACGCACTCACGCACTCACACCATTGTCTCCAACAGCACAGCAACGTCTCTTCATTTGTCTGCCACCCGTCAACAAGTTCCTCAGGTGTTCCTGATGCCGAGAGCCTGTTCCAGCTCCTGTCGCCTCTGCTGGACCTGAAAACCAATTTCACACAGAANAAAAAAAAAAAAAACAAAAAAAAACACAGGACACAAACAGGAAGTGTTAAATAAGGTTAGGACGAAACCCATTTGTCCACTGAAGCTGCATATTTGCTGATGAGCCATAAGAAAGAGAAAACAGATTACCTTGGAGCAGAAGTAGCGACAGACCGCCTCCTGGGCCCACGGCTGGTAGTAAAACTCTGCCCGTCGCTCTTCTTCTGGATTTCCTACCACATCTGTCATGGTCTGTTAACAAGGAAAGACGACTGCATGAGCCAAAACACCATCCTGACTAATTGTATGGCTGAGAAATAAAAAGCACAGCCCTCTACTGATAAACAATAACTAGTGAAGTGACTAAATCAAACACAGGCAGCAGTGATGATGATGATGATGATGATATCAGAAGAAGACGGCTTTGATACGGTCCACTCGGCCATTGCTATGCGAGTAGCCAGTGGAATTTTGGACTGAATTTGTTCAACTTCAATGACAATCATCTGAACAAACGCTGCAGGTGAGCGACAGTTGGTTAACAGTGTGTTCTCTCAGACAGATAACACACGATGAGTGTCGGATAGCCGTGTTTACCCCAGTGTCTGAATTTGACAGTCATTCATGTAATAAAAAAAACAAAAAAAAAAACAAACACAGACGTTTTCATGTCATGTTTTCCAGCTGTGATTTGCAGAAGTGCTGCTTTTTTTTTTTTTCTTGAATCCACTTTCACAAAACCTCCTAATCCTGCTTCTGTTAGTGATTTGCTCCAGAAAGCTTTTTAAACAAACCTCAGAGGAGTACGGTAAGTCACTTGTGCTTGTGGCACTTAACTGGGGTTTTAAATGTAAGTGAACAGCACATGAACAGCACATTACTATCAACACTGATAGCAATGTAAGAAAATGGGAGTTTCCAGTTGAAAATGGCGAGTCACGCCCCTTTCTCTAAGCAATGCATGCCTTTGAGCTTGTCATGTTGAACTTCTCTCAGACTCAATCTGGTATCACTTCCTCCCCATGGCAGATTTCCTCCTGGAAATCGGTCTTGAAGGAATGATATGAAGAGTGCAGAAATAAGGCTCACCTTCAGGTCTCTGCACTGAGACTGCAGCCAGTCGTTGATGAAGCCCTGAGGATCTCTGGCAAAACTCAGCATGAACTCTCTCTGGGTTTTCAGCTGGTTTATGGTCTCGATGGTCTCATGGATCTAGGGAGAACGAAACAAATACGGGTCATCAATTAAAAAAGTTCATTAAGGACTAATCGTATCAACTATTTGAAATGATTAATAAAATGCTAACACTGTAATGAGCGGGTGTTATGCTGAAAGGTGTTTATAATATTCTGTCCAATAGCTTTTATAACAATTTGCATCAGCTGCCAGATGATAAACGGCAACGATTTCAACAATATCGCTCAATATGTTTCTTCAGCTGGAATCTATTTGTAGCAACGTGAACTGAAGCAGATCAGAGCTGCTCTTCTCTCCAGTGAGGAAACTACAGCCTTTTTAAAACCCCTTTCAGACTTTGCAACATGTGTTAGTGATAGCAAGCAGACAGGAATGGGTTATCAGCAACTGTCACCAACTCCAAAGTAAATAAAATGAATGGCGCCTATAAAATATAAAAGAAGCTGTTTGAATCCGAGTTTCTGACTGAGTTAGAATACAAAGGAAAGGAACGTCTCCATGGTTATCAATGTGATTACAGCCTGGCTGAGCTAATGGCTACTAGCAGGAGGTCAAGAAGAGCCAGCTGACTTCAGAGCAGCTGCAGGTGATAACCACACAACAATCTCAGAAAGCAGAAATGTGACATTGCCCTCAGCAGGTTGGAAAAATAAGGGAAAATTAAACATGGTGGAAAAGAAGTGTTCAAGGGTAATAGAAAAAAAAACAAGAAAAAAGAAAAAAAAAAAAAGCCCCTTAGCATCACATACAAACTGAATGTTTGCCATGACCAAACAAAGGACCTAAACTATCACAAGACAGACCGACATAACTCAAACTTCTCTTTGGCAAAATATGGTTTGAAAAAGGAAAATAACTTTTTCCTTTTTTATTTTTTAAGAAAAAGTTATAAACAACTTTTTTCTTGTTTATGTGCATGTCTGTCATTTAGTGCAGGTTGCTCTACATTAGAGACCAATTCAGTAGTTACTGATTGCAAATGAAAAAAATACTGCAGGATACGAGAAACAAAAATCCCTTTCATTACACAGTA
Organism: Lucifuga dentata; assembly: GCA_014773175.1. NCBI lineage: Eukaryota > Metazoa > Chordata > Actinopteri > Ophidiiformes > Bythitidae > Lucifuga > Lucifuga dentata. The sequence continues at coordinate 7,118 of VXCM01003558.1, forward strand.
ATGAAATTTCTGTCCAAAACAAATACAACTCTGACATAAAGCCCAAACTATTCTAATGAAAGACCCTCTCCAGCTGCTGAATGTTGGGAACTTTGGGATCTGGTCGGTACCTTGTTGTCCAGGCCTGCGATCTCCTGCTGACTGGCTGTGGAGAGCAGGAAGGAGTTCATCTGAGTCTTCAGGGTGTCATCCACCTCCACGTCAATGTCATAGCAGGCAGTCTTCTTTTGGTCATTAGGGTCCACACTACAAATAAAAATTAAATATATATATAATTAATATACTTGCATGTCGCATTCGAAGCAGGTGAGAGTAGATAAAGTGTGGACAGCAACTTAGTTTCTTTTGTTGGCATATTTCTAATGTGTAAGTGGAACAATTTTTAGAAATACTGACTTACCAGTTTAGTTTCTTCAAAACCGTTTCCCTACATTTTACTTGTCAAAATTCAAACCAAACAAGTTCAGACTTCTGCACATCATCCTGATCGTGTTACCTGATCACATGGTTGATGATAATGGGCTCTGGCGGCATCAGGAGTGCATGCAGGCGCTGCGGGATCTCGGAGAACTTCATTCGCTGGGTTTCAAAGATCTGCACAGTAAAGCCAACATTTGGTTATTGTGGCAAAAAGTGCGTGGACACAAAATCAAAAAAAAAAAAAAAAAAAAAAAAAAAAAAAAAAAAAAAAAAAAAAAAAAANTTTTTTTTTTTTTTTAAACAGACCAAACGGCTGGAAAAATTAAGCATTTTGACCCGTCACAAAAGGGTTCTCCACACCTGCTGCAGGTATTTGTCACAGTTGATGAACTCGCGCTCATGAGGGTCTTGGAGCTTGTGGGTCTTGACGTACTGCCACAGGGCCTGAATGATGACGGGCCTGGTTTGGGTGTGGATTCCCAGCATACGAGCCAGTCGGGGGTCCAACTTGAACTGAGGGGGCTGTTTGGGACACAGAAAGAGAGTGAAGATGGGACCAGTGGGACGGTGTCCACAGCGTCCACAGACATGACAGGTGAAGCATTTACCTGGTAGTCCAGCATGAGCAGGACGGTGCAACGCACACCCACATCACCAGGCCTCTTCACCTGGAATCCATCAGTCTCCTGAGTGGTGGCAGTCCTATGCCACTAAAAAAGAACACAGGACATTTCTAATGTCAGGTGTGTCGATCAAGCTGATATTCTTCACCTAATCAGGACATTTAAATTGTTACAGCAACAACACACACTCAAGAAAGAATTCCTGAAATAAATAACACTGAAAGTTCATTAAAACACTGTTGACCAGTTTTCAACACAGGAGTCGAACAAACCAGCACAAACTCATCTCAGTAAACAAGCTGGAACTTTACAAAGCCAGAATTCCAACTGAAAAAAAAATAAATAAATAAAATCTAAACTTGAATAATAAGAAATTGCACAAACTATTTATAATAAGGAACAAGAACCAATTTGCTAATGATAACCTGTTTCAAAGCATGAGGCCGTAAATGACTTGGAATTTGTTAAAAAAATAAAAATTTAATTGTGATCACTTGATGATGAAACTTAAATGATTTCAGATGGGAGAAAATTAAAGGACCATACCAGTTGCATGTTTGAGCCTAATATATTAAATTTTCATACATATAAGGTTACTGACAATCATTTCCCAAAGNTGCATGTTTGAGCCTAATATATTAAATTTTCATACATATAAGGTTACTGACAATCATTTCCCAAAGGATGAAACTGTATTTCAGCTTTCCTGGTTTTGCAAAACCTCTTAATCTTACAAAATAAAATATTCAAGTGGTACGCCCACGTTAAAAATTGATGTTTTGCCTGCTAATGGTTATGCAGCCTTATGAAGTCACGGTAATTTTAAATTTTTTTGATAAACGCAGGTCTTCTTTTGTGATTATATTCCCTGGTGGAGACATATATTCACTCAGCATTTTTATTGCGCGTAAACGCCAAAATTATGAAACTTCAAAAAAACCTGAATATACATCTTGTTCACGAGGATGGATTACCTATCCCAAGAATGTTTCAAGAATCAACAAGTTGATTTTCATAGCGTACCAAAATGAACTGAAACCAATGGCTGTCAGGAAAGTAGGAAATTTTTTTTTAAATTCACCGTTCTAGTAGTATGCTTTGGGAAATGATTGTCAGTAACCTTAAGTGTATGAAAATTGAATATATTAGGCTCANAGTAGTATGCTTTGGGAAATGATTGTCAGTAACCTTAAGTGTATGAAAATTGAATATATTAGGCTCAAAAATGCAAAATGGGTGGTATGGTCCTTTAAATACCAGTACATCTACAAAATGAAGTGCGTCAAATAAATCATCTTACTTCCACAAGGTGATTATCTGGACCGTACAGATCCTTGTCCAACTCAATGACTAGAGACTTGAAGAAAGAGGAGAACTTCCTCTTCTGTTTGGTGGCTTCATACTTGGACATGGCCGTCTGGAAAAAAAATCATTGTTACTGGTCATGTCACTGTTATCAGACGTGCAAATGCAAACACTGGGTGATGGTGAAGGTTGGTGAATGGTATTCTGGTGGTGTTGTGGTATAAAAATCTCTCATGGCTGAGCCTGTGTCATCCAACATACACAGGAAACCTTGATATGTCATGAAATTGTACCAATTCATATCCTTGAAGTTTAAAGCTTACATCTTCCAGTAGACGTCCCTCAACACGCAGTTCCCATGATGCAACTGTGCCTTCTCCATCCTCAGCATCAGGCTTTGCAGGGTTGAAGGTGTTAGATATGAAGATACGAAGCTTTCTCTTTTGCTGGTAGAGGAAAAAAAAAACAAAACAAAGACAAAAGACATTGTAGATGTCAATTAAAATCTGAAATCGACGCTGATCAGCACAGCTGGATATCATTTTAATCTCCAGCCAAAGTGTACTGTTTATGAAGCTAGTTTTGTTTTGTTTTTAGAATTATGTCTGAGTTTCCTGCCATGGAGCATGAGTAGTGGAACATCTTGCCTTGAAGATTCTGGGTAACAACCATTTATTGGAACACAATGGCCTAAATTCTGTGTCAGAGGTTTATCCGCCTGATTCACTACTGACAAACATATCAGCCAACACCAATCCAACACGTGGAAGTTACTATCATGCAGGAGCTGTAAGGTACTCTGGACTAACAAGTACCCACAAAATGACATGGCTGCTAAATGGCTCCACTTTGAATTTCACTTCAGCTCTGAATGGGAGTGATTTAGGAAGCAGAGGAGTGGAGAGTAGAATTGAATCAAACCTTAATGGGTCTCTTGAGGGCCTCCTGAATGTCCAGCCTCTTGCGCATGATGGTCTGGTCCAGCTTCCTCTCAAAGGCCAGCAGGTCCATGTAAGCCTGAGACTCTGGGACCAGTTCCCTGATCTGGGTCAGAGCACATGAGAAAAACACCACTGTTTTTCAAAACTGGTTTCCATATATCAGAGACTGGCAACATTCCTCCAACTACACATGATGTTCAAGTCAAAGTGTCAGGGAAAGACCAGGAAGAGTGGAGGGGAGATAGTGCAATACAGATTTTTTTCATGGAGAAACTTCTCTGGTTTTCATAAATGTGTCATGAAGATCATTGCACAAACAGGAAGCTCCTTAAAGTCCTCAGTGCTTAAACTAACTGATGCCTTAAACCTTCCTGAAAAACTCAACTCTTTACAGCCCAGCTTTACTGTGTTTGGAGTCATCTGATTTAAAATTCAATCCCACCGGTGAATGTACTCTCAAACTCAATCTAGACCCGCATTAAAGGATTCCCATGCACTGCTGCTTGATTAACTTACCCTCTGAGGTAGAATTTTATCAGCCATTTTCTTCTTCTTTGTGCTTTTTTAAAAAAAAAAAAAAGAGAGAGATAAGTTCGAGTGCAAGTCAGAGCAGCTCTGCATGAGTTCACAAAACAGCTCTTCAATTTACAAATTAACCTCTGCAATACCGACTGATTTGTGTGTGTGTGTGTACGCACTCACACAAATATCAATACCGCATAAAACAGTAATTCAGTCCCTGATCACAATCAGTGCAGGAATCTCAACTCCAGCAGCAGTTGATTGCTGTAAAAATTGCAGTGAATTATATGTACGTCCCAAACATTTCCCTTCTGTATCAGCTGAAGCAGCGTTGGCAGGTGCAGACTTACTGCTGGTTGCGGTTCTGCTGTTGCTGGACCTGCTGAATTTGTTGAGGGGCAGGCCTCTTACGAGATGGGTCCATCACGCCGGGCATCCCAGGGCGAGATACAGGACTGTTGCCATATCCTGGGGGCCCCATAGCTGGTCCCTGCGGGGTCATACGGCTAGATGGGGGAATGCCAGGTCTCTGGATAGCAAAGGAGGAAAGTAACAGCATTAAAAATCTCCTGATGCAGGTTTTCTGGGGTAAGAATTTTACTTTCAATTTGTATATGATCTTTAAACTGAAGACTTTCTTATATACTAGAGAAAATGAACTAAAAGGTATTGTTAAGGAAGTGTTAATGACATGAAAGTATCAGCATTGCACTCGAATGTGTTTTTAAACAATATCTTCCTGAAAGCACTGTGCGTCTGAACAGCTTCAAATGCTCAGAGTGAACAGAAGGCTCACTTCAGTAAAGTGAATTGTAGTTCCAAGGTCAATGTGTGCAATAAAAGCTTTCTAACGTCTTTTAAGGATAAAACTAATCGATGTCAACACCCGCTCATTTTCACGACTCCTTATGGGTGTGGCCTAACATGATGGTAATGAAGCCACAAAGTGACACATGGAGTGAAATAAACATCTGCAGCACATCGCCGAGGGGAACTGGAACAATGTCCAACCGCTGATGTAAACAGCATATTTGCACAATATAAACAGAAGAAAATCAAGTTTCTGCAAGAGCTAGAATGTTTGCACAAAAAAAAAAAAAATGCTAATTTTTTAAACCAACAAATATTTCAGTTGTTTCACCTACAAGCTGTGTATCAACTCCTACAACAAGAGGAAACAAGAATCTGCATCTCAGCCCCTTCAAACAAATAACCACCACCAACTCACCAAGCCGTGCACCAAGAACTCAAACAGACGACTCCGTGTGTCTGATGGCATGAGTACAGATGAGAACAGGTCAATGATAAATCGCCGATTGCAGTTTTTCCTCCCAGCGCAGTCAGTCCTACAGCTGTGACAGGCGAGAGCAAGACACAATCTCTCTCCTCAGCCTGTGGTGGAAGGTGGGAGGGAGGAAGACTGATGGACCTGCCAACAGATCTCAGATCTTCTTTTCACGCAAAAGGCTTTTGATCCAATTTGTGCTTACCATGAGAATGCAGATCACCATCTTAATGGCACTAACATATGAAATTAGGGTTTTCCTGAATTTATAATCAAGGCTCAAAGACTGACACGTTTTTTTTTTTTCCCTTTCAGTTGGTTATTTATAGTCTAGATGTTAAAGTCTTATTTTAATAAGCAGGTTCACAGTAGTTTCAGAAAACATCAGTAACACGTTCGGTTTTCTAATATCTTTGCCATGAAGGCAAACAGTTGCTGTCCTCCGCTCTCCCACTTCTGTGTCCTCATGTTCTAAGCGCAGTAAGCAAATCAGCTTTTATTACCGTCATGCTGTAGTTATCAAAATAACCATCTTACTTTATTACTATGGAGCATACAATTGCACATTAGAAAAGCATACAATTCAAGAACGTTTATCTAGCACGTTTAATGAAAAAAAAAATCTAAATTTTTAATTTTAAAGCTTTGTTTTGTTTTTTTTTTTGTTTTTGTTCTGAGAGATTCTTGTATGAGGGACTGTTGATCTCAGACGACTCTGCATGTCCACACACACATACCTGAAACCCACAGCAGACACTTGAAAAAAAATAAATAATGAATCGTGCAGTGCGGCCAGAGAAGAGACTCCATTCTGTTCAATTAATACTCTTTAAAACATACACTAGCGCAACCTTGGTTTTCCAGAGAACAACTGCAGTTCTGGCATTCTGCGCTATTCAGAGTGCAAAGCCTCTTTGACTTTATTGTGAACGCTGCTTGCATGAGTGAAAGCAGTCAAGGACACAGGAGAGAAAGATGGAACACCCTTTCACTGAACAGTATTTTAGGTTGCCAGTAACTAAGCAGCAAGACTTCAAGTGCTGCAGACCAGAGATGAATGATTCATCATTACCATCCACACACTGATTTAAAGGACGATACCGGCCAGTTTGTATTGTTAAGCTCAATATGTACAACCCACATACATGTTACTGACAACCAATTTACGAAACATAAAACTGCATTTTAGTTTTCCTGTTATTTTTCCAAATCCCATAACTTTTATAAATCAAACGTTCAGGTGATACAGCCACTTTTAAATTCAGTGTTTTGCTTGCCTTCCAACAGTTACAGAAGGCACAATTGTTCTAATTTCCCAGCTAAAAACCGTCTTCTCCTGGACTATATTTCCTAGTGGAGACATACATTGTCTTCTGTGCAGCTCCGTGTTGGATTGGTTAAATAAAGTTACTTCAACAAACTTTAGAAAACTAAAATACGGTTTTATGTTTTGGAAATTGGTTATCAGTAGGGCTGGGTGATAAATTGATGTTATCAATTAATTCGATTTTATGTTTTGGCACAATGTTTAAATGGCTGATTCGCCAAATCGAGATTCAAAAAATATATATATATAAAATCTAATTATTTTGACAGGGGAAATGCAGCAGCGTATCGCTCTCCATCAAACAAGCCTGTTTTGTGTGTTAAACCTACCAATCAACAATCTGTCATGTTCGTTGATAGCACGCCCACAAAGCTTTCAGCAGGTCAGGCGTGCTTCAAGATGCCAACAAACACTTCCACTGAAGATGAGCTCGTTCCTAAAAAAGGTAACGTCACTTCATCACTTCAGTCATTTGGAAATAGTTTGGGTTTGCGCTTCACGACATGGAGCAAACCAGCGTGGCCTGTAAAGTTTGTAGGAGATGCAGCTACTAAAAGTAGCAGCACTTCAAACATATTTCAGCAGCTGCAACAGAAACATGCAGCTGAGCGGCAGCAGTGCAGCACTGTGAGATGCAGATCTGCAGTTGCAAAGCACCAGCAAAGAAGCAAATGATGTTAGCTGCATCATTTTCCAATGTCATCGCATATGATCAGAGTCTTCGTACGGTAGAATATTGTAACATGCCACAGCAGACAGGTTGCTGTTCCTCGCAAGAAACCTGTAAATTGCTAGAAAAACCTTTTATTTTGCAAGTTTTTTTTAAAGCCCTACAATTTTATTTAAAACTACCATTATTTGTTTGTTTATTTAATAAAGAAAATATGAATTTGAATTATGGCTTGATCTTTTAATTTGGAAAAAAACGAGAAAAATCAAGATTAAAATCGAGAATCATCCATAAGAGTGTGTGTGTGTATGGGAATAAATAAATACATAAAATGAATAAATCAAGATTTTATTTTTAGGCCATATCACCCAGCCCTAGTTGTCAGTGATGTAACATGTAAGCGGGTTGTATTTATTGGGCTCAAACATGCACTACTACTGGCATGTTCCTTTAAAATATACAACTAGACCACTTTAAAGGACAATATTGGTGATGTTACACATTTAGCTCAATATACAGTGCTGTGCATAAGTCTTAGGCCATCCTAAAAAATTTTGTGTGAGCAAGTTTTTTCAGACTGTGAGAATCTATTTTGTGGACCAGACATAAGTAAACATTGTGACAAATATCTACACACCTATGTAAGCTTAAATAATAATCAAAACCAAAGTATTCTGTAAAATATATAGTATGCAGTCAGTATTTGGTATGGCCGCCCTTTTGCACGTAGAACAGTTTCCACTCTTTCAGACAAACTGTCTTTAACTTTGTTCAAGTAATCTTTGGGTATATTATACCAGGCTTCCTTCAGAGTTTCCCAGAGCTTTTCTTTTGACGTAAGTCTCTTTTCTTGGTTTTCTTTATGGAGATAGAGCTTCTTCACAGTCACATGGCCATGAAGACTATTTCGGCTAAACTTCTTCGAACCGTGGAGACATGAACTTTGTGCCCAGATGAATCTGCCAGTTGCTGATCAAGGTCTTTGCTGGTTTTCTTACTGTCTCTCAAGGAAGACACTTTGAGGAACTGCTCATCAATTGGTGACAACTTCCTTGGTCTTCCACTTCTGGTTTTGTCTTTTAGCTCTCCAGATTCCTGAAACTTCTTGATGACCTCANCCTTGGTCTTCCACTTCTGGTTTTGTCTTTTAGCTCTCCAGATTCCTGAAACTTCTTGATGACCTCATGGATTCCACATCTTGAGACTCCTGTTTGTCGGCTTATTGCTCTTTGTGAATTGCCTTGTTGATGCAAAATCACAATTTTATGCCTGTCAAACTGTGTAATTTTAGGCATTTTGCTTGGAAGATTGTAATTTCTTTGTCAATGATAAAATGCTACTGATGCATTCCAGGGGAGTAATTTTGTCATCATCTTTAAATGTTGAAACATGTTAAAGAAAAACATTTAACAGTGACAATTAGCCAACCATGAACAGATGGGATGCAATAACAAGTGATAATGTTCAACACTATTATAAGTCATTCAAAATTCAACATTCATTGTAAAAGTAGCCCACACTGTTCTGCATGCAAACAGGCCATATCAAATGCTGACTGCAGACTCTATATTTTACCAAATATCTGGGTTTTATTTAATCAGTAAGCTTATTTAAGTATATATATATATATATTTGTCACAATGTTTTCTTATGTCTGGTCCACAAAATAAATTCTCACGGTCTCAAAAACCTTGCTCACATGAAAATGTTTTAGGGTAGCCTAAGACTTCTGCACAGTACTCCATACAACCAGCATACATGTTACATTACTGACAACAATTTCCCCAAAATATACTACTTTAACAGTAAATTTATTTATTTTTTACCTACCTTCCAGCCTGCCACTGGTTTCAGTTCATTCCAGCATATTATAAAAACAACCAACTTGTAGAGACTTGAAACATGCTTGAGATATGTAATTCCTCACAACGAATACCATATCTATTAAGTTTTTTGTCTAAGTAACTTTATTTAACCGATCCAACACGGAGCTGCATCGAAAACAATGTGTCTCCACCAGGGAATGTAGCCCCAGAAGAAGAAAGCCTTTACAGAGAAATTAAAAATGAACATCTCTTCTACATTCAGGCATGCGTATTAGCAGGCAAAACATTGAATTTTAAGGTGGGTGTGTCACCTGAACATTTCATTTTGAAAGTTGGAGGTTTGGAAAAAATAACAGGAAAACCAAAATACAGTTTTACGCATGCCCTCTTATTTGACCCAAACTAATCCAACCTATCTATGAGCACTGAGCAACCACAATATGGCCCCCAGGGAAAATTCCATTTTTGTGGCCAGTTCCCTGTAGAAGAGCAGAAACATGAGTATTCCTACATCTTACATGCATTTCTTTTAAAGGTGAGAGGAAACTGGAACACCCTGTAGAAAACCCATGTGAACACAGGGGGAAATTCCAGACAGAAAAGTCCTTGGTCCTGGTTAAATTTGAACCTAGGACCTTCTTGCCATGAGGCAGCAAAGCTAACCAACTGACTCACTGAGCTGTGGGATATTTTAAACTGGAGAAATGTCTTAATCGCTTATAAATATTAATATTACTGATAATATAAAAATGCTTGTTAGTCTTAAGTAGATTTACTAAAAACAAACAAGCACTTTTTGATAGCTACAATAACATCATCAGATGAAGAAAAATACCACTCAAAACTCCTTTGCAGCACTCAATCCCTTCCATTTCTGTTAAATACACAGTATGGCAGCCAGGCGAGGTAGAAGTTTAGAAAACAGACAAGCTGTTAGCGTGGCAGCAGGGGTGCAAAACACAGAACTTTAGTACGATACACACAGCAATGGTAGCAGTGGTTTGAAAAACATGAAGTAGATTTTCATGTATCAGTAGCTAACAGTCAGTCATCAATGTGTCCATTTGCACTGATTCAAACCAGGCTAACGCTAGTCCATTCGGAGAAGACACGCTATTACAACCAACTTCAACACTCAATGAAAGCTTTTCCTCTCTGTCGGATTAAGTAAAGCACATCACGATCTTGAGTTTAGAAACTACCGAAAAAAACACGCAACGCTGATTTTAAGCAAACGTCCTGGATAACTAGTGACTTAGCCATGCTAGCAGGCTAAGCTAATTGGCTACCGTAATTAACTAATGTTATCCGGCGGGAGGGTGAACAAATTCAAACCACCGACAAACTCATTCAAAGTGACTGACTAAAGGTAACTAATACTCAACGGGGATGAAACAAGTTATGATATGTGACCCACATCGGTAACGGGCGTAGTAGTTAACGTTAGCTTAACTGTTCGTGACAAAGCAGCGGTAAGCGGCTTTGTTCTAGCGGCCAGGCTGAAGATGGAAAGATAGCTCACCGGGTATCCAGGCCCGGGCATCGGGGAACGGTACATATGGTTCTGCGCGGCAGGAGATGGTCCCATCCTTCCAGTAGGAGTACCAGGGCCCATACCTGGTCCCGCACCAGGTACCGGGGGTCCAGGTCCCATTGCTCCACCGCCTCCCGTTGGTGCCGATTGAAACCCCCCTCTGGCCGCCATCTCCTCTGTGAATGTCGCCGCCGGTGGAGGCAACGGAGTTATCGCGAGAACGAGAGCATGCCTTACTTCAGTGTGACCACAATGCAGTACCGACCCCTGCTGTATATTTGTGGTACTGCGCTAAAGATGTAACGTTTGAGGAATGAGTCGTGATTATTAGTTAAAGGACCATAACGGTCATCATGCATGTTTACAACCCGCATATATGGTACGTTACTGACAACCAATTTCCAAAACCGTATTTTAGTTTTTCTGTTATTTTTCAATTCCCCATTCTTTCACAATCAAATGTTAAGGTGATACACTTACCTTAAAATTCAGTGTTTCGGCTACTTATGCACGATTGTGGAAGGGACACTCATTTTAATTTCTCGGTAAAAGCTGTCTTCTCCTGGGACTGTATTTCCTGGCGGAGACGTTGTCTTTCATGCCATGCACCTACGTGTTGGATCGGTTAAATAGTTACTTCAAATAAAATAATGTAAATAAAATAAAATAAAGTAATAAACATTGTGTTCTCTGTGATGGATTACATATCTCAGACGTGTCTCTTTAAGTTGATTTTAATAGCATACAAAAATGAACTGAAATTCTAAAATTTACTGCTAAAGTGGTTTATTTTGGGAAATGGTTGTCAGTACTTGTATGCGGATTATATATTGAGCTCTGCATGCATGATTGCCGGTATAATCCTTTAAATGTGGTAGGCTACTTCTCAAGCCAAGTACCACACACATCTGAGCAAACAAAACTTCTACATACCACCTCACCAACAACCTATCAACTCCAAGAAACGTCACAGAAAAGCTGTATGCTTGTGTGTGTACTGTACTGACTTTGTAAAAAAAAAAATTACAGGCATCCACATAAAGCTAGGCTAGGCTATTTCACACACAAAATTTGAATACTTCATTAAAAGAAAAAGAGAATAATAATAAATTTTAAAAATTGTTATTAATGAAACTCATTTCATTTGTGAATGATTTCCCATGATTAAACAAGTTCCACTGACTTCAACTGAATACAGTGCAATTTCTGCAGAAATTTCCAGAGCAATATGGAGTACCACCAGGGGGCACATTAAGTACAACTGGTGGTACACATATTACAGTCTGAAAAGCACTGGGTTAGGTTTTAATGTATCAGTAGCTAACAGACAGTCTTATTTACTGAAGTGGTTCGCACTACTTGACAAGAAACATAACAATTTTTGTGGAGTCAGACAAAAACTGTTCTCACTAACTGCTTACATTTCACTGAATATAAACAGTGCATGGCCTCTTTTGTCATTAATTATATATTTCACTGGATTACCAAAAATTATTTGGTGTGTTGAACCCCTGAAGTGGATTTTGATATGGGAACAAGTGACACAGGTCGTATAAATCACACAGACTTCTTTTTAATACAAACTTTGATGTTGTTACACTTCCACCCAATTAGTATGGAACTACAACAGTACCAAACATGGCATTCCATCTGTTGGCAAAGCCTGTTCATCTTTGATCAGTGTGTGCTTGTGTAATTGTGCACAAGGAGGGAAGAGGGGGATACATTATGTGTTTGGAACAAGGCTGAACAAAATCCTTATTTATGGGATTCAGATGTATCTCATCTGCTTCAATGTGGATCTTCAGGGGGGATTTTATGTTCTCTGTGTACGATGGCAGCTGATTAGACTGCTTTACAGGACTGATGACATCCTGGATATTAAACAAAACCAGGTTCACACTCTAATTAAATGAAAGCCAGACCCAAGTCTGAAAGCTAACAAAGCTTTTTCTACCGCTCTCCGAGAAACTATAATTATTAATCCTGTTAATGAGCAGAATGTACAGAGGAGCCCAGAGCAGCCTGGCCGCAGCATTATCTGACAAATGGATGAGTGTTCTAATTGCCGTAAGTGATGTGACAGAGCAAATTTATACCAAGATCAGAAATGTGAGTCATCTGACATGCTGGCAGGATTGAGAAGATGGATACAAGCTCGAGTGTTATTTTCCACTTCAAAGATTAATTTGTGCTTTGCAGGTATACTGTATATAGGAGCAGCAATATAAAATGATCTGATGTGGGACTCAGAACTGAAAATAGTAGTGCCATTTTTCCTGGCAAAACCCTGTGCATAACACAGAGCAAGCGTACAACAGGAATACCAAATATAATCTTTTTTGTTGCTGTTGATAAAAGACATGATAATAGGATTAGGAAAACATTACCTCTGATTCAAAAAGGTCTTGAGTCTGAGTGTATGATCACTAATAGCAGAAATGATTGGTAAGGTTGATTACATTCGCATAACAAGGACTTAAACTCATTAAAAATAACAATAGAAGCATTTCAAGTTCTCTGCATGAAGGAAAAACTCACATATAGCTTGCCTGTGGTGATTAGCTGAGTGTTTAACAGCCATTTAAGAAGGGCAGGCAGCTGAGGATGTATTCCATTACAGGAGCATCACTCCCTTATAGTGTTCATAGATTGGCTGTATGTCAAATATCAAGGTGAAAGCAGGGAGGGAGCAGAGCCCAGTCATCTCTGATCTTTGAGGGACGGAGTGAATAGGGGCACACAGTGATTTAACTTCACTCTCCCTGAGCACAGCCAGAGACGGCACTGCCAGGCATTCTGGATCTGCTAACAGCATGTGAAGCTGAACCAATAAAAACCAAAGGAAATCCTTAGTAATCCAGATTTTCTGAGGAGCGATTCAATTCAGTTCATCTGAAGCCCCCTCCCTCCAGGCATCTCCACCTTCCACCCACATCCCAACAGCTTTGCCCTGGATCCTTATCAGGATGCAGCAAGCATCTTCTTCAGCATTTGTCTCATTGGCAGACAATACTCTTGCATCCTATCATCTCTGACCCTCCAATAATCTTCTGAGTAGCAGACTGCTCAGAAAAAGACACACAAATGCCAACAGGAAATGAACTGCATCATCTTTTATTCTTGATTAATTTGTCCTCTTGGCAGGTACAACAGAAAATAATAAAACCATCATCAGGGACAAAATCAAGTATCAGACATTCAAACCAGATCTTCATCAGAGGTGGTAGTTTGTTCCCAGGAGGCTCAACAAAACAGGCTGAGGTTTCTCTTTTGAATAATGAAAAATAAAGAATAATGAATGTACTCTCACATTTGATGAATGGTGCTGGTGTTTGGTTTCCCATGAAAAAAAAGTTATGAGGACATAATAAGCAAAAAGAAAACTTCTTATCCTAGAGTAACCCTTTGTTGTATCTCAGCAGTTAACTGATGGGGAACCGCCTCAGCTACAACCATGATTTTGAGGCAGGCCATGTTTTTAGAGGAATAACTAGGCTTTAATGTTCACAGGTTGCTGCCTTACCAAACTGCTTTTCTAATAGCAACGTGGCAGTTGGCAGCATCAGATGTACAGTGGAATATGAGAAGCCGTCCAGAACGTATAGGCTTGCAGACTGATGATCTTAATAAAATCAGTACTGACTGTGCAGGATATTTTCCATCCATCCTGTTGTCACACAGCAGCTGAGACTGTAATTACATCTCAGCTGTATGGCACTCCAAAATACCAAATGTTGTGGCTTGCAGCTGCTAAATTGCAGGAAAATTAATGTTTGAAGTAAATAAGCAAAATTTAGTTTAATATAAGGCCAGGATCCCCCCCCCCAAACTTATCACTAATGCCAATTTAATTCTAATAAAAATGTGTAGGATGAAATACACAGTAATATGTTGATTGTGGAAGGAGAGACAGCAAAATGCCTCAGATGAAGCACAGAATACTTAATCAGATTCTCTGCTACTTGTGATCGAAAATGAACGTTCGCATGGCAGCTTGAATGGAAAACACATTTCTTTGTCATTATTTAGTATTAACCAAAGAAGAAATAAAGGCTTCAAAGTCTACCAAGAGGAAATCACTGATAAGAATAAAACGTTCATAGAATAGCAATTTCCAAAATGATATTTACATTTTATTTATGCTTTGTTAACTAAATAGAACAGCCTATTACCTGGAAGATGGAGACAGGATTATCAGGCAATATTGAACATGTTTTATATGAAAAAAACAATCTGATCAACACGATACTGATAATATGACAATATATCAAGAAGAATAGTACATTTTTCTTTTACATCACCTCTACATACTGGTGGTATTGTGCTTTGATAAGACTTTTGCAACTAGAACACAGATACAGAAAGTTTTAACAGCCCCACAAAATGTTCAGCAATGGACTCTGCTTGGAAATTCTCAGTCAAGATAAGAGTAAATGAAGTTCAGAGATGGTGGACACAAGATGGTGGACACACACGCGTCCACACACACTTCTCAAGTCATTGGGCACATATGGAAATTAAAATAATGAAAAAAAAAAAAATTAGACACAGCTCATCCATTTGCACAACCAATAAACACACATTGTTGGCCACTAACGCTGGCACCACCACACAAACGCACACACTCTCTCTCTCTTTCTCTGTCTCTCTCTCTCTCTCTCTCTCTCTCACACACACACACACACACACACACACACACACAGATCATATGGGGTGTATCATCTTCCTTTTCCTGTATATCACTGAGGCAAAATTGGTAATTATAATATTCATATAAAAAAGCTAACTTAAAAGTTAAATGAAATACGTGCACAAGACAAATACTAGCATGCATTTACAAGATGAGACCTGAAATCTTCACCATACATTTTGACTTCAGTGGGAGATAGATAACTCTACCACTATGACTGCCATCACAACCACAACCAGTCGCCCAAAACGCTTCCCCACGCTGCTGACTATGCTGATTCAAACCCTTTATGACCACAAATACATTCTCATACACACTACACTGATTCCAATTGTTACCTTATGGGAGCGCTGCAACAACTACAGATGTTGCTACATGTGGAGTAAGCAGTATGACTCTTTATTTAGCCCATGATGTGTTGTTGTGTTATGTAAAGGCATGGGCGCTCTTTAACTGCTGTCTACGATGAGATTACTGTACATGTTCCTTTATTTTTTCTTCTTTGTCTTTTGAAAGAGGTCTGTGTTGGCAAGTTTTGTCCATCCTTTGTGGCAGTATTCCAGAAGAAAACACAGAGATTTAGAGTCTGCGTGAAATGTTCTCAGGTTTTTCTGGAAATTTAACAGATACTAATATTTTGGGAATACTCTCCACTTGGTCTCAGGTGAAAGTTTTGTCATGTTTAATTTGTCTGTTTTCCTCTTCTTCTATGAGAAGTGTCTCCATAAGGATATGACTTCGTATCTTTTCCCCACGCTCCATGTTGGAAAGTCTTGTTGTATGGTTGGCTTTGGTTGCATAACGCACACTTCGATGCTTCCTCCAGGTCTGCTCAACATGTGAAGTCTTCAAAGTTACCCTGGCCTGGGTGGTGAGGTAGCATGTTGCCAGGATACGTTGATGGTGTACGCAGGTTCTCGCAAGGAGCCTGAGAGTGAAATGAAGCGAAAGATAGAAAGCGAAAAACCAGATCAAATAATGAAAGAGAAAGATGAAGGAGGGAGGGGAAGCAAAGGAAAAAGATCAGAGAGGTAGAGGAAAGACAAATAAGCATCGCAGCAGGTTTAAAAAAAAGCCTTGTAAAATGCATTTGGGAATGAGAAAACCTTAAAGTCATAAACATGCTTCCAGAAAAACATTAAATAATAAAGGCTTGGCGGTGAGAAAATAAATTGGGGACTTCCTTAGAAGTAGTTGAAAAAAATTACGCAATTAATGGAGGTGGATGGTAGGAAAAGATTACACAGTTAACTCAGAAAAGCAGAGCAGATGAAGGGACACATCTTAGCCTTTTTCCTGCCAAGACCCCACACTGGCAATTAAAGTGAACTGGCTTCATTTACACTTTGAAATAAGTGAGCTGTCACACCTTCCGTAACTCTAATTCTGGCCTGCCCCTGCTGGTCCTGTCCTCCAGCTTTGATTAAATTCAAACCACTTTCTGCTCTCCTGCCTCACTCTCAATTTTCTCTCCTTTCCAATCTCTCTTTGCTCTCAAGTTGCTTCCTTACTCCCCTTTAGCTTCCTCCATCTCTGTCATTCTCTTTCTTGCTCTTCACCATCTTCTTATAGTAGAAACTAGTGAAGCCAAAGACAGTCTGCTCCTGTTAATGCCATGCAGTCTGACACAGTGGATGTACTTAGCAGCAGCCTACTGACATGGCGTTTCACATCATCCAGGCTCAGCACAGCTCCCCGGTCGTTGTTGTTACGGCCTTTGTGTTTCTTCTTCACACACCGACACAGCTTGTACTTGATCACCTGAGAACACATAAAACACACATTTCTAAGCTTTTAGGATGAAAATACATATAAGAACATGTAGTCCTCTTTCTTTAAGCCCCAACACGCGAGAGTTCTTACAGGATCAGGCAAGCAGCAAGTCAAATGAGATTGATTTCATGCATCTCTAAATGTGATTCCCCATCAATCTGGGACCATTGCTGCTTGATGCTCCCACTTACCTATCCATCATACACACGCACACATCTCAAATCAAGGAGTGACGCACACTAACACACACTGTCAGCAGTATGAGGTATAAGACAAAGCAACTGAGTTAGCGAATGAGAATGGACAGACGTCCTGACTAACCTAAAATATTTGAACTCTGAAATGTTAATGCATTCAGTGTTGCTCCGTGATGTGTGTGTGTTGCACAGAGATGAGATCCAGGATTTTGAGCCACTCAACATTAGTCACACTTGCTAAGGCACGTCCTTGTGCAAATGGTAATGACTGAAACCATGCAGATTTTGCGAGCAAGTAATGCATGATACTGTATAATACATTGCTTTGGATGTGTTATCTGAGTAAGAATCTCTTGATACAAGGGGGAATATTTTAAAACTGGGGTGTTTTACCTCATATAGATAGTCGAAGAGTTCGAGAATGGTGAGAATACTGGCTCCTATGAAGAGACCCATCTGACCACCGATGTCACCTGAAGAGACAAAGAGGAAGGAAGCAGAAATATGCCTTAATGAATAACGGGGAAATCTTCTGTTCTGTTTACTTTCATGGAGGAGATGCAGAGGTCTGGTGTTCAATGTAAAAGAAAACATAGATGTCTGCCTACATTTAGCTGAAAGCCAAGAAAGATTAAAAAGACATTTATCTTCTGACATTACTGTCAGTTTAGATAAAAAGCAGCTGTCAAATTACATAATGCATATTATCTGTTCTTAAGGAGATACACAAGAGTCATTTGCTTACCCAGAAGCCCTGCCATTTCATAGGCTTTCTTTTGTTCAATGGTTTCATAGTTCAGGGCTTCAAAGTAGATATCCAGAACCAGAATGTTATCGCTGTAAACAGAGGGAAACACACACGTGAGATTTTCTCAGTTTACGTTACACACTCTTTTTTAATGTCCCTAGGCTGAAAAGATGGCTCAGAGGGTGTGCTCCTTCCATGTTTTTAATATGCAGGTAACATGGCAAATGTGTCAAACTGAACAAATAACCTACTGTCACTAACTAATTTCCCCTAGGTGGGTCTAGTCATTGAGGAACACAAGGGAAATGATGACAGCCATTTGATTCAATACTATGTTATTTCTAAAATTGGATTCAAGCAGAAAAAATGGATTAGTCCAAAGGCCCAGGGCACAGTGGACTATGACTTTGCTTCCTGAATATCATTTCTGTGGGGCAAATCAGTCTTCATTCCCCTCTGCAGTTGAGCTCAAATCCACAGCTTCACTTTGTAGTTTTTTGTAATTTCTGCACAGGGGTTTACCACATTTTTTATCAAGACAAGTGATGATTTTTCAGTCTTAAAATAAAATCTAGTAAACTGAGGGCTGACTTGGAACTACCAAATGCAAAACATAGCAAACAATGTTCGGATCTATTTAAAAAAAAATGAACACACATCTGCTCTTTCCTGCAGTTTTAGTAGCCTGAGTTTATCTCCCCCAAAAACATGTTAAACATCCCTAGCAAACATCATAAGACTTTATCCCATCCTTAACGACAGAGAAGTAACATAGGCTTCTTAATGTTTTAAGATGCCTTCTTCTTAAAACAGAAGAAGGAGGCTTCTTGTGTTTTATTCTTCCTTTATTGAATCCGTTTTAACTGTCACATTGATCTGTTGGTTTGGTAGCCTTACTTTGGCAAACAAATGTAGATTGAGGAAAACTGTCAATTCATGCCAGATGATTGTTGGTGACAATTGAATGATTATGATCATCTTTATCAAAGTAGGACCACTTTGACAGCCAAATGCATTTTATCAGACCCCCCACAGCATCCCCTTCACAATGAATTCCAGCTGCTTCCATCAGGGCGCAGATTCAGTTTTCCAAGGGTCAAAACTAAAAGATTTATTAAATCCCTTGTCCCGGCAGCCATTGGCTTTTTAAATATGTTCCTGCTTGATATTTTGTATTGCTGGTGTTTCTCTGTGTTGGGTGCTTCTGTACGTATGAATGCTTACGGTGACAACCNCCCCCCCCCAACACACACATTCAGTTCTTCTTATTGCTTACCAATACAGCTGATCAGAACTATCAGCTATCATACATCTCTCTCTCTCTCTCTCTCTCTCTCTGTCTATCTATCTATCTGTCTATCTATCTATCTATCTTTTGTACTCTCTCTCTCTCTCTCTCTCTCTCTCTCTCTCTCTCTCTCTTTGTTTTTGGCTCCCATTAGACAGAGACACTCCACTGTCACAGACGTCAGTTTCACACCGTTAAACACCGTGCAGCCTTAAACCAGAAAACCCCAGGCTAATATTCATCACAACGACATGACTTGGAAATGTGGCCAGTCAAAAATGAAATAGATGGACTCACATCTTTCCACAGGGAATTAAAAAAAACTTTCTGAAGGAAGAAGTGACAAGTTATGTGACACTTTGAGTAAATATGGCATAAGTATCTTGTCCTCAGCAGCTCTGCTGGGAATTATGGATAAAAGATTTAACAGTTATTGCACTCTCTTCTCATTTTCTTGAACTACTTTTGATCTTTTCCGTACATTTGGCAAAGACACACTGAGTACTGGGCTGATTTAAATCAAATTAAGCAGTCAGGGCAGAGAAGTAGGCATATGACTGGAAATTCTTCATCCTCCTCACCTGATTGAGAACATCCAGTCTTGGGAAAGTGAACAGGAAGCAACTAACTGAAAAGGTTATGTGCAGGCTGCAGATAACCTTTTCAGTACTCTACTAAAACAATCCTGAGGCGGGGTGGGGGATGGGCGGTGATGGTGCAGGTAGTGGTGGTGATTGAGAAAAATAAAGGAAGTAGAGATGTCAAGCTTAATCTTTGCATTGGCCAATTGTAACCTCTCCTGTAATCTGAGGAAGGTGATCTGCAAAATATTTTCAATATCAGCATAGATCATCAGCTGTGACAAGCTGAATCTGATTGGCTGGCAGAATCTTCTGCCTATTTCTCTGTGTTTCATTTTTTTACTGTTCATTCACAGAGCACAAGAGTGCACATGTGCACACACACACACACAACCATGTGTGTCTTTGAGTACAGTGTATGCGCGCCCAAAATCACAATTCATCCCAACTATTTCCTGCTGCCTAAAAACATGAAGGGAGGACGGGCTGTTTGTGTGTTGTTTCAGGTAGAAGCGGGATGTGGTTCTCTACCTGCAGCAGGTATGTCTTATCTCTCCTTTCCACTCAGGTTAATGATTAGCACAGGTCAACATACTCAGGTCCTGCTACATTTTCAATGCAAATTCAATTGATTTCATCCAGTCGAACCCAGGGAAGACAAACAAAGAGATACAGAGGGGGAGATAGAGAGACAAAGATAAAAAGAGAGAGACACAGAAATACTGTCTCCCTCTCTCTCTCTCTCTCTCTCTCTCTCTCTCTCTCTCTCTCTCTCTCTCTGTCTCTCTCTCATGGCAGCAGCTGCTAGGTATGTAAATGAGTGTTCATGGGAGAGCAAACACACAATTTCCTTTTGAGTGTGTGCATGCAAAATTCCATACTACTTATGTGCAGCCCTGATTATGTGACCTCATGTCAAGGAATTTCCGGTACATCTTTAAAAGAATTTATTAGAGTGATCCATGCATTTTGTACTTCAGCATTCTTGGATTAACCATACAAAAACAAAACAAATATGACTTACGCTATGTACTGCTCTGTCTTGTTGAATTTCTTGGCAAGGTACTTGGCTGAGGCTTTACTGGGTATCTTGACAAAGGACATCTCTTTACCGTAGCGTGTCATGTTGCATGGTGTCTCACACACACAATAATCATTGTCTCTCTCAACCAGAAAATCTGAAAAATAGAGCAGTGGTAGAGAAAGACAAAGAAGGACAGAAATAGAAAAAGACAAGAAAGAGAGAGAGAGAGAGAGAGAGAGAGAGAGAGAGAGAGAGAGAGAGGATAAGGAAGAGAAAGCAGGAGGATACAGAGATTTGTCATCATCACAGGATGTCAAACAAAGTGCAGGCAGAGTGAAAGGCGTCAAAGAACATGTATTAAAGTATTATGAAAAGACGGTGAAAGGAGACTGTAATATGACTTACAAAAGACATAATATAACGTGAGTTCTGACAATCAGACAGAAAGCAGCAGTCAGAGACTGACACATGAGGTGGTGTTATGAAAAAGCGAGACTGTGATTCCATATGGAAATAAACAAGACGCAACAATGAACTGAAAGGTATCAAGTGATGGAGAGACAGGAAGTCTGAAAGGAAGTGCCTCAATGCCAGGCCTGAGGGTTGGTATCTGAAAACGGCTGCCATCAGGCAAGAGGAACATTATCTGCTATCAGCTTGGATCATGGGGAGACACACACAGGCACAAGTGTATACACACACAGACCATGCTGGGTTATGTCCTTACCCAAGGCAGGATCTGCACACTCCTTGTACTGCTCCGGGGTGCAGTATGGGGCATCTCCTAAGAACAGAAACTAAATGTTCTCAGTCTGAACTAAAAGGAGCAAAGGAATAGGACTTCAAAGAGAAATGAAAAGATAAGGAGATCTACACTTGTAATTAATTTTGTCACACTGTCATTACTTTTCTTATCAAAACTGGATATCCCTCACAAATTTGATCTCATCTCCTAACTGATTGCATTAACTTTTGTAGTTTCACAGCTTTTCTTCACTACTTTCAGTATCTGTCACCCTTTTTTTCCCATAACACCCTCGATCTTTCTGTCCCTGGCAGCTGAGCCATCGCTCTTCCTCTATCAGGACAAACCAGGGAAAGACACATCGGAGATGGTGAGGGAATTATTTCTCAGCAGTAATTATTCACTGCATTGTGGTTCATATTCTTTAAAAATCACTCTAATGTCAGAAAGATAGGAGAGATTAATAGAACCAGAGCACAATCTGCAGGGCAGAGGATTTTAGTTACAATCAGTATTAGACAGCAGCTAATCCTGGTTATCACACAGCCAGATTGACTGACTCTCTATACAAACAGAGCGCTGAAAGTGACCCTGATCATAGACAGAGACATTGCAAGAGTGACAATTATTGGACAGGTGAGCATGGGTTAACATAAGCCTATCATAATGTTTCCTCTGTCCACATTCTCTTTCAGTTTGCTGTCTGAGATGTCATACTGACAAAATCTTGGAGATAGACAGCAAACGCCAGCTAACACAAGTGAAAATTGTTGAGTTCTCTGATCCACTGGAGTGTGAATATCTCTGATTTTCTGCAGTCGCTGGCAAAAAGCAGTTTGTTCTTTAAGAATTGTTTTGTCACAGCAATTTAAAATGAAATCAAACCAAGTCAACCTCAACAGCCGGTATGATAAGCTTCTAAATCTGTATAAATAAATGTAGAGCTTTTTGTAGAATCAGATGCCCTTTTGGCTCCTACCAGGCATGTGGACCATTCTGCAGTTGCAGTTCTCCACCAGGTAACGTGTTTCACAGTCAATACGGCAGGCGGTGATGCTGTACGTGTTGAAGAAGTCTGAGTCCATCGGAGTGGCCTTGCAATCCCCCCATGGCGGGGGCAAGTAGGTCAGCTGAGAGAGAGAGAGAGAGAGAAAGAGAGAGAGANAGAGAGAGAGAGAGAGAGAGAGAGAGAGAGAGAGAGAGAGAGAGAGGAACAACCCTTTCAATAATGCAGCATAACGTCTATTGAATATCTGTCATGTCAATGCAAACATGTTGACTTTTCACGTTTCTTCTGTCAACATTTACATTAATGAAATAATTGTTTAATGCTTATTTCATTAATGAAATAATCGGCCTTTATTACAGCTCATTACACATTTATTGTATTTGGCAGAGAAAATTAATTTCACTTTTATTTCATGGTGAGTGCATGTGCATGTGCACTCTGTGGGAGCTCCTCTCTACACCTCTCATGTTGCTACTCTTCCTCTGAGCCTCCATTGTATTACTCTCTCCACACACTGAAATGATATCAGCTTTGCAGCAGAGCTGTGATATTAAAAGAGTTACACTTTCAACGGTTCTGCTGCAGGACAGCTGTGATGCCACATTCCCTGTTTTGATCCATAAAACCAAATTTTATGTCACGTGTCAAAAAAAGAGCCTGTGCAATAAAGAGCGCATTTCGTATAGTCGTAAATGCATTTCGTTTGTACTTTACATAGTCCAATATTTTATGGTATGATGTAGAAATAAAATATTGAAAATGCATATTTAAAATAGTATACTAAAATATTAAACACAAATCACTTACATTCCAGATGCTTCATTAAAACTTGGTGAAGGTGTGATGCAGTAAAATGAGGTATGTGGCTCTATAACACAGTCCTCTGTGATTCTGTGTCATCAGTTCAAATGCTGCACCACTGATTGCTCACACAGTGGTAAATTAAAGGCCACTGTCTTGATTTGGAGCCCTGGATTTTACAGTTTCTTCTGGAGTGCAAGAAGCAGCCAGATGCATCACACACAGGATTTAGTAACTGGGCTCTATTCAACAAGTACAAATAGCAGTCATATACATTCACATACACTCAGAAAAGCAGATAGCTTCCTCTAAAATCTAATCAGTACAGCCATAATGAATCCTCTGCTTATTTGAACATCAAGGACATTTCACAAAGTCAAACAGAACATAAAATCCAGCAGAGCTGGACAAAATGCGATGAACATCACTAAGTGATTGCATATTTGTTCAACTCATCACATGGACTATACTACTGGAGGAGCCATTCTACTGGGTAATGACTCTCTTATGTTCAGAAACCTGCTATTTGGACCCCCGGCATCTTCTAAAGAACTATTCAGCAATCCTGAACTACATTCTGGCAATATTATTTCGCACTGGTTAAATTTTCTTAAGTGCTTAATTCTGCAAGTGTAGACCACAGTGAAGGTAAAGGTAAAAATAAAACAAAAAAACATGACATTTTAGTGTGCTTTTAGCTGTTTAACAACTGTAAAGAAAACAAATAAAAGTATGTTTAGTTTGTGACCTCAATTCCCCTTTCATTAATTGAGTTAGACAGCGAGCAAAATGGAAAAAAGAGCAAAGTCAAGAATCTGTAGGACTTATTGAACAGCAAAAAGAAAAGAGAATGAGAGGAAGAAGATAAAAAGCTTGAAAGAGGAAAAAAAAATTTGCCTTGTTGTGTTAATTGGGGGGAAATTGAAAACTTTTTTTTCGGGTATTGTGATGATTGACAGTTTGCCTGCATGAAAAGACCCTGACAGTTTTACACTACAGAGCTGCCGAAGCACTGAGTTGAATGAATGTGAGCAAACTGCATTAGATTAACGAACAGTAAGTCTGCCAGAGAAAAAAGTGTGTATATGTGTGTGTGTGTGTGTGTGTGTGTGAGAGAGAGAGAGAGAGAGAGACAGAGAGAGAAAATCAGAGGAAGGTGAATCATATTATATAAAATGTAAGGTCTGTTAGAGAGGAAAAAAATAAGTGAACTACAGAGAAATAGAGAAAAAAAAACAAAGAGGGACAGTCTCCTGCAGACGAGACATTGGCAGCATGCAAACGCCTACTGCAGCCTGCCAATAGTGGGACACACTCACTACACTGTGGACGTGGAGCAACTGAGATCACTCCCAAATCTATCTCTTTCTCTCTTCCATTCATTATGTATTAGGGGGCCAGAGTGTATGATTTCTGTACCGGTGCAGGCTTGCCATCCCACCTGCAGAATTATTCACAGGTAAACTGAATAGCCCACACACATGCACGCATGCACACACGCCTGCATGCACCGAACAAGACAGAATTTCACATAATGACGGGATAATTCTGTTTTGTAATGTCATGGCAGCTCCAAATGCATAACCATAAACAGTGAAGGCTGTACTAATGCCACTGGGCCTGAAGCCTCCTGTAGCACTAATATGAACTCGTCCGGCATTTGATTTCTGGCCAACAAAACAGCCTTTTCAGCATCCATCATATTAAAGAATAACAAAACCTCAGTGATGTTATTGAAGGCCTCTGTGGTACAATTTCTGCTTCCATGTGGCAAATGTCAAATTGCCCCCTGCCCACCTAAAATTACCTCACCCATGTGTTGCATGAAAGCAAAATAACATTGGGCACCAAGACATGGCAGAGTGATGAGGCACCCTAATGCCTAATTTCAAATTCCACGGAGTTCAACATATTGCTAATCTATCCCCCTCATGTAATTGGGGTGAACGCTTTTTTTTTTTTTTAACCTTTATTTATTCAGTGTTAGTTTCACTGAGCATCTAATGGTCTTTTTCAGGAATGCCCTGCTCACACACTCACACACACACAATCACACCTGGAAGCTGCCCAGTACGACTACAGACTTCTCTGCTGGCCACTGAGCAGCTCCACTGGAGCATTTGGGGGTTAGGTGCCTTGCTCAAGGGCACCTCAGCTGTGTTAATGAGGGAGAGCCAGGAGCTGCTCATTCACCTCCCCGACCCAGATTTCTCCTGCCAGCTCAGGGTTTGAACGGGCGACCCTTCGGTCACAAGCTCGTTTCTCTAACCTTTAGGCCACCACTGCCCACAATGCCCACTTTTTAATATAATGTAGTCTACTATAACATCCCCATTAAGTATGAAGTCAAAGATTAGTTAAACACCTTTCACAGTGTCAAAAAAAAAAACAAACAAAAAAAAAACACATGTACCTAATAAATTGACAAAGTGTATATTCTATTTGCTACTGTGCCTACTGTGCTATCATTCCCAAGACATACCCGCTGTTCCTGACAAGAGACGAAGGTTTGAAACCCTGGAGCCACTCCAAAGCCCAACTGGTCGATAAATGGTGGCTCGTCCTGGGTGTGGATCTGAACTTTGATTCCTGCTTCAAACGATGTCTCATCTGTTGGACAAGATGAATCACGTCAAAATATACAAATTATTCAAACAAACATATGAGTAACTGGAAGCCAGCATTAACTTGTAGGGTTACTTGACCTGGAAAAACCATCTTTTCATCATTTTCACTTATATATTCCATGGATGACACCTACACTACAGCCTGTCATGTGTTAGCATCAACTAGAGTCAGGTGTGGAAGGACAAAGGAGATGGGTTTTTAAGGTAAACCAGCTGAGAAGACACATGCCCACAGGAGTTTATTTACTGCAGGGGAAATGGGAATGAATGGACAAATTAATAAATAATTGATGAGAAGGATAAAAGGAAAATCAATGCAGCTGACAGCTTCTTTCACTTCAGCGCTCCGGAGTATAGATTTTACATGAAGCAGACGGGACTCTTTGATACTGAGATAGGAGAACATCACAATGACATGGTGACTCAAACCTGTACTCGTGAATACACATTTCTATCACGTCTGCAGAGACCTGTAACTGCTTATTGTGGTGATAGCAGGCTGGTTTCAAGTGATTTACTTTCTTTGAGAATGCGCTTTGGGACAAAGTAGGATGTTTGTTTCCTTCCTGGTTGTCACCAGGTATCGCCTTCTAAGTGCCAGGCTTTTTCCGCGTTTTCAATTAAACAGCTCAGAGGTGTGGCTGGAATTTAGTGTGAGAGCTTCGATAAAAGAGTGACAGACATTAACAGTTACAAATTGCTCTTCTGAGACAGGATACAGAGCCATTTGTGTTCCTGCCAAGGCAAATGCTTAAGGCTTGAATCAGCACATGTACGGTATATGTGCTCACGCCACCTTTAAGACATCGCCATCTGTCATCCTCACACAGTCAGAATAATGAATTTGAGTTCAACCTTGAAACTACATGGAAAAATGAACCCAAAGGGAGTTATATTATGCTAATAAAGATGTCTCAAAATAACTGCAATTCTTGAGCTTTGTTGTTTAAAAAAAAAAACTAAACAAAAACCTAGGCTAAACTATTACTCTAGCTGTCAGACTTTTGGAAGCCTTGAACTGATTTGAGCCTGGATTTGATATGAGCCACAGTTGTCATTTCACTGTAATTTCCAATCTGTTTTATCATCAAATGAGCAAATATTATAATATAACTGAGTACAGATGGTTGTTTAGTAGAAGAGTAAGAAGGATATAAGGCAATATCATAAGCTTAGATAATTCAGATGATAGAGAACTTAATTTTCTGTTTTCTTAGACTTGTTCATCTGTGTTCACTTCGTAATAAACCGTTGACCTGTCCATGATTTGCTGCACCCCCTCACCTAGTGCATGCTGGGATAGCCTCTAAACCCCTGTGATCCTAAACATGTGACAAAAATACTGCAGATGTCTGGATGGAATATTTTACATAATTTCCAATTTCAGCTTTGAATAATTTTAAACCAAGTCATTTAACATGATCAGTACTAAAAGTGAAGCTGACAATAAATACAAAATGTAAACAAAATGTAAACTTAAAGGAATATGAATGTGTAGTTTTTCACCATTCGCAGGTTTTCACCATTTTTTTTAACCCTTTGATAAAAGCCTTTAATCATTTAGAAATATTATATAAAAAAAACCATTATATATTAATGTCATTTAATAATTTAGACATGGAATAGATGGAGGTTTTTAATTTAAGTATTAGAGCCAGATAACAGGTTACTGCTTTGCGTTTTGTGTTTGATTATGATTGTGAGTAGCACAGTTCTTCCATGAAGACAGTGAACTGTCTTGGTACATGAATTTGTCAGTGTGAATAAAATCTTGATACAAACACACATCATGTAGTGCAGACACATTAAAAGCTTTGAGGGTTTCCTGGAGCAGCACGGAGAAGACTAAACTCCAAAGAGGAAGCGCTCTGACAGGAAAAGTCACGATCCTCCATCGATTTAGTAAACAGGTCTGCTTTATTTGATTCATGCAGACTGGAATCCTAACTGACAAGTCATACAATTATGTCACAATAAAAATTATTTTCCCAATCAATATCGATCTGTCTTTATATAGAAGAGCCAATAACATATTGTTGGCACAGCAGGTGCATTTTAACAGTGCAGAGTGTGTATTTTCTGGATCATCACTCATGTTTAAAGCTAATGGATAGAACATTTTAGATGATTTTGGATTTCATTTGCATAACTGATCACAGATGTGCTACAGATGTCAGACAGTAGATTGTAAAAACAGAATTTTAACCGGTTTTGGTGTGACAACGCACCAGTTTAGTGGATTTGAGGTTTTCCAATTACAGCAAAATGGCCTCTGCAGAGAACATTTTTACAGCAAGTCAGTCCAGTCAGGGCTCTGCAGGGATTATGGGGAAAATCTCCCTTGTGATTATTTCTTCCCCTAAACTTTCTTTGAGCATTAATATTAAGAATAGCTGGTTACTCTGGTGTTTAAAAACTCAGTCCATGTTGTGGTTTTTCTGGTTTTGTTAAAGTTAACGTTATTGTTTGTTAATGGGGTGCTGTGTGATGTACCCGCCAGCTAAGCTTACCAGTCTCTCCCCATACAGGCAAGTACTCATCCTGCTGGATATCCAGCATCAGCTCTAGACCATTGCCCATTCCACCCTTCATCGTCACTAGTAGTGGTCGTCCATCTTGGCCCGAATTAAACGTGTAGCATTTCCCATAACGTGTGAATATCTGGAAAAAAGCACAAAAAACAAACACAGGGATTTTGGTGATAACTCGCCACAACAAGATGTCAGAAGAGCAAATCAGTGGTCTTGTCTCTCGAACATAATTCTGACCCAAAAGTCATATTTCATTTTCAGTTTGTGAGGAGAAAATGGAGACAATGCAGCTCAGGGGATGATTTCTAAAGCAGCTAAAAAAAAAAAAAAAAAAAATGCTGACCCCTATCTTGTTACTCTGTCAGTCACAGATCTCAGAGGTCTTAGTGTTGAGACACTGTTGACACTGAGCCCTAACCCAGTTATAGTGCTGCATCAGATATACCAGAGTAAATCTAAAATGAGCTGGAATAAAGAATGAGACATTCACTATCTGAAAAATTTCACATATACAGCAACAGTGACTGCTGGCACTGAAGTAAATCTTGAGTCATTTATGTCCAAAACCATTTTTTTTCATCTTATATGGCCCTAATATGCCGTCATAAATAAAAGGCATACCAATACAGTTAGGAAAAATATTCAACATGCTCTGTAGTTTCACTTTTAGCTATTTTACACACACTTCTGCGGATGCAACATTCTGTTTTGTCTCATCAAACTCAATTACAGTATACATACTTTTCTTCTACATGTGGTATTAGTTAATCAGAGACATGCTGCCACTGGAGAGCAACTGTAGAGTGCAACAGGAAGCTGTGACCTGTATGGGCAAAGCAATGATTGCCAGTCAACTAATGGACGTGTAATCAAATCATAGACATCAGGAAATGGAAAGCCATGGCAAGCATCCAAAATCAAATGTTCTTGTACTTTGTTGTCGAGCAGTATGATGAGCCATGCCTCAAATATTCTCGCTCAGAATTATTAAGTTATTATTAACCCAGGACATTTTGACATTCACGAGAAACTGTCAAAAAGAAAGTGGAGGGGTGCTTTGTACAGGAAAAAATGGCAACAGGTGGAGTGAAGAAATAAACAAGTTTCCAGTTTAATCCTCTAAACTCTATATTTTGTGCACATACTCTCAACATACAATGAAGATAAGGTTTCATTGTAAAATGGAGGTACAAATAACTCCATCACAACGCAGATACTTGGAAATGACACACTATAACATAAGGAGACATTTATTTCAAGGGTGATTTATGACTCAGACATTAGCCGTTCATGACAAATTACTCAAATGTAGCAATCTTCAAATGCATGAAGCAGAAAAAATGCACTCATGCCTCTCAGTGGAAAAGTTAGAATTAAATGAATCCTGTTCAGTGAAGTAAGAAAGAATGAAGAGGGAATCAGGATGGATTGCCTCCCAGGGTGCAGATATAGAAAGTTTTTAAGATACAAAGAGGTGAAATGTAATAAAGGACCTTCAAATATATATATATATGGCACAATATACTGTATTACGTGACCTTTCAAGTGTGTAACCGGCAAAACTGAGTCATGAGCAGCATCTGTAACAGTGACTCAAGAGCAGGAAGCAAACATCAACAAAATGCCCCTGAATGCCCCTGAAATACATCTTAGTCCTGGAGTCGCCTCTCACCATAATCAAATCACTGTTTATCACTACTGAACAGAATATATGGCAAGGAAATGTTATTACACTAAGACCCTGCCTACATCAGCTGCACAAAACCACAATACAAGGCAAAACCAACAGATGAAGGTCTCTGCTTTTAATCTGAGACTATTACACGCACAAAATGAAACTCTTTATCAGCCAAACAAGCAATTCATTATCTATGGGAGCTGACTGATAAGTTCTGAGCCTGATACAAAGGGAAATGAGCGAGAGCTGTGATTTCTTCGGTGTTTTTGCACATCAGTGCATTCATTTGAGCTAAGTGAAAATAATTTATAAGTTACAGATGTTCCCAAGGCTCTGTGAGTTGTACTAAATGTGCAAACTGAGTGAACATGTATTCATTACCAACTTGCATGAAAGTGGATTAATGCCAAAAGCCAATGACAGCCACACTGGGGAGAGATACCCCATCTTATGCCAAAGTAAATAAAGACCCCTGTCCTGAAGGGCTTTTTCCTGCAATGACACCAGAACTGATCTGGAAGATCAATAATATGATGAAGACAGACTACCAATTAAGTGAGTGGCATATTGCCAATACAGTAAGGATCTTCCAGGAGATGGTTCATGCCATTTTCACAAATGATCTAGCAATGCCGTTTTCAACATGAAACATTCTTCAGTGCAACTGAAAAGAACCTTTTCTTCTCTAGTTTCACCCATGCATTCCATGGATAACACCCACATAGCAAGAAACCGATCCAGATACATGGATGCTGGATACATCACTTATAGCCAGAGTCAAAACAGATGGAAATACATGGAATCTGTTGTAATAATTTCTACAAATCTTTTTTTTTTTTTTTTAACCACAATAATTTGCTAAGGGTTTTTTTTTTTTAAATGCTTCTCTCATTACAGCTCAACAGCTGCAGCTAGATTTGCATCATGAAACAGTGATAAGAAGAAAGTAACAGAGGGGACTGTCAGGAAATGCGTGAAGGTGTGTGTGTGTGTGTGTGTGTGTGTGTGTGTGTCCGCCTCTGTCTGTGCCTGAGTATGCATACATTTGTATGAGAACAGAAACAGATACATTTAAACCTGAGTGTGTGTGTCCGTGGACATGCCTGCTTGTCACCTGTGTGTGTCTCTGTCTGTGTGTATTTACAGTGAGTGACTAAAGGATGCCTGTAGTCAGAGTTGCTGTGGTAACCAGGAGATAGTGTCTGCTGCACGGAGTGAAGACTGGCAGCAGTGGGTGCTGATGGTGACCTTGGGGAGTCAGGATCTTCATTGTGTTGTGTAGCTTTGAGGTTTATGCTTAGTATCAACATGCATCTTCATGTCTCTCTAATCCATCCGCCTGTCCATCTTATTCAGCTGTGACAGCTGCAGGTCAAAGTGTGGGATTGGGTGCTGGCATTTCCAACAAAACACTCAAGAGGGAGCTGAGATACATTTTTGAATATTTTGACCTTTTAACAAATGCACTGCAACACACATCATGCCACACACACACACACACACACACACACACACACACACACACACACACAAAAATCAACCTGTTGATAGTATTTAAAGAAACCCACATTTCTATGAAGCTGAGGCATCAGCACAATGGAAATAGCTTAAAGGCTTTTTACAGTGATAGTGACTATTTGAAACCTGTTGTAGCTCACCTAACTGCTAAGATTTATTTAAAACGTGCAAATGTTTGTGCTGTTTGTGCTTCTTGAGCA
Organism: Lucifuga dentata; assembly: GCA_014773175.1. NCBI lineage: Eukaryota > Metazoa > Chordata > Actinopteri > Ophidiiformes > Bythitidae > Lucifuga > Lucifuga dentata. The sequence continues at coordinate 38,984 of VXCM01003558.1, forward strand.
GTTTAACAGTGTAAGTTAATCAGACACTGTATTTGGTTCTGACACTTCTCAGGACTGAGAGCAAATCACCATCTATACGATCACAAATGGAAACTACTTTCCAAATGTGTAGGTAAAGAAATTAATGTTTAGCTTGACCCATCTATGAAAAAAAAAACTGTTGTGTTCTCACAGGGTATAGGAATGTCACCGTCCCTCATCGATAAATAATTCACAGACAGACAGGCGGAGAATGCTGAGAAGACCCACGGCTATCCTTCACATGACAATGTAACAAGGATACACAAGCTGTTCCCTTAAGTTGCCAGGGAACCACTTTCCCCTCTCTGCACTGACTTCACGATCAGTACTGAACACACAGGGACAATGTGTTATGACAGCTACAAATATTGCGCACTTATGAACGATTTTCAGGGCTGCACTTTGCTGTGAATCACTTCATTACTTTAAAATGGGATTCACCCTGAGATTCTTACATTGCTAATTTTTTTTTTTTTTTTTTTTTTTTTTTTTTAATCAATTTATGGTCAATTCAGCAAAGCTTGCTAAAGAATTGCAAATTACTTTTCTGCTGTACCCACTTTGCTTAAATCTTTGTTGGGGCGGGAGGGCAGTCAAATTAACAATTGCCTTGCAACATAATTTAACAACACCACAAAAAACAACTGAGTGGAATCAATACTTCTTGCACATCTTCAACAAATACCAACAGCGTACTTAAAGCCACAGAGTTTGGGTTTTTCTACTGATGAAAGATTATGAGTCTCACCCATGAAATAAAATACAACATGTCTTCTAGGTGCATTGCCTTATGGACCAATGCTGCAGTTGACAGATACACTGTTTCTGGTGGATTTGATGATTGTTGAGGCTCAGTGAAAATTGCTGAACCCAGAAAAGCCTTCTTTGATCCTGACGGACTGATGCCAACATTTAAAGGATCATATCAGTGATTTTGCATGTTTGAAACCAATCAACACTACCCACATACACGCTACATCACTGACAACCATTTTCAAAATCAAATGGTTAAGTGAATGTTTCGCTTGTTACGTATGTCCAAATGTCAAAGGGACAGTCCTTTTTCATTTCTCAGTAAAAGCTGTCATTTCCTGTGATGAAATTTCCTGGTGGTGTTGGACCTGTTAAATAAAGTTACTTCAACAAAAATTTAATAGGCATCGTGTTCACTGTAATGGATTACCTCTACAAGTTGATTTTAATAGTATACAGGAGTGAACTAAACCAGTTGCAATCTGGAAGTAGGAAAAACAATTCTAATATTTACCGCTTTGGGAAATGGTTGCCAGTCACGTAATGTATTTGGGTTGTGTATATTGGACTTAAACATGCAAAATCACCGGTATATTCCTTTAAGGTTTAGTGTTAACAATTTTGAAACCTCTTCTATTATTGTAGCTGGTCTGGGAAAAGATATATGCCAGCATAGGATCTATTCTATCTCAGAAAAAGATCTCTAAACAATTCAAGCAACAGCATAGTTGCAAAGTTGTGGTATTTTGTATCTTTATAAGCTGCCTTTTCCTTTAAACATGTAACTTTAAAAAACTGGGTGAAGAAGATGGTTGTTGATCAATAGGGTGCACTGGAGGGATAGTTGGTGACTGCATGTTCTGAGATGTGTTTTGTAACTGAAATCAATGGCTGAGACCAGGGAGTAAGGAGAGGTTTGTCTGATAGGAATTAAGCATGATTGTTGCTAAAGCATGGATAAAGAAGGATGGGGCTGTGCATGCCAGGAAGGATGGGGTGATGTGACCAATGGACCAAATTTATAAAATTGCAGGAGAGACCCAGCAACATGGGAACTCTTGCAAGAAAATCAATACATCCCCATACCCATTGTATGTAGGCAGGCTTCCCTTTCTCCTCCACACATCACTTCTCAAGTGTAACTGACGCTATTGGTCTGACTCACATTAACAACTCCCATTACCAAACCTGGGGGCAAACAGGCATCATTGATTATCTATGCACTCACACATATCCTCAAAACTCAGACCTCTGAATTATTTTTATCTCTGAAAACAGGCTGCTGTTACTTGGTCACCCTTTAAAATGCACTGCACATCATGAAGCATTCCCAGAGGTGTTTGTAGAAGGAAATGTGTTTGACTGTGATAACTTGTTTGGTGGTTACAGATATATTTAAATATGTAGGGCAAAAAAAGCATCAGACTGATGCCTTATTAGGGATAGGAATTGATGACAAAGACTGAAAGCTACCAATGAGATGAGCAGTTTAAATTTTAGATTTCCTGCAGCATGTGGCAAAAAAAATAAGCATTAAATTGAAAACAAAGTTGGGTAATGAGGTAAGAGAGAGAGGGGAACACTGACATTTACACTCTTCATGAGATGATAGAGCATAATCAATGTTGCTGTAGTTTACCAATGAGGCAGATGCTAACTGCTCTCCATCAGTGTCTGAGAGTTTTGTAAAGTGTTGTTAAATGGATCAGAAGTCTTCATTAGAGGCAGACTGGGCTCTTGAGAGCACAGGATTGTACACACATTGATCCAGCCATGACGGACGAGAGGGGAGGGACCATTCAGACCATATGGTGAACCAGACGTCTGGACATTGCGTGATGTGGACTCAATCACTCAGCATTTTCCCACAGTGTGAGTGAAAAGTGAGACAAATAGGGTTTAGGTGTGAATGGATGAGAGGGCTGAGTATGTAAAAATGATACTTTTTGGGGGTATTGACTAAAATGCTTCCACATTACAGAGTATCAAAACAAATGCAGTGTCATTCCAAACTTGTTTTTAATAACTAATTAGTTAATCTGAGCAGCATCAATCTAGAGATTCTATAGAATAAATGTCTCAATTTTCTTTCTTCTTAAAAATTAAATTAGGTAATTTCTTTTGAAGTGGTATAGTAGACTTTAATTGAAGAGTTTCTCTAGTACAAGAAAAATATATTGGAAAAGATATTGATAAGGTAGCAGCCAATATCAAAGGCCAAGGGCCATTATTGATACTAAAATTGACAATTATCCAGTGGGGACTTTATACATTCCAACATTATAAGCTATTACAGCAATAATAATGAGATACTGCATTTTTCACTTGAGAGGGTGTGTGTGTGTGTGTGTGTGAGAGAGAGAGAGAGAGAGAGAGAGAGAGAGAGAGAGAGGATTAATTAAACTGCTGAAGCGGTTTACGCACATTATCATGCAGTGTTATAGAGTGATGCACATTTTACATAGAGGAGTGACCGCATCGGTTCAAAGAAAACCAACTGTGCAGTTACTGTCTAAAGGATCCATCATCAAATATATGTCACCAACAGGCACGCAGATGGAGTACGAACAAAGATTTGAACTTTGGCGATGCCCACACACACTCACGGTGCTGAAATTGCGCGGCCCACACAGTTCTCCCTGGTATCGGCAGTACAGCAACATCTCCTCCAGCTGGTGTCCCAGCCGGTCTAGCAGCTGCCTCATGGACGGCTGGGACTCCCGGGGAGGAGGGAGAAAGTGGTTAAAGTCCAAAATCCGAGACAGCGAGGACCAGGGGGGCTCGTTGCCCGGGGTTGCGCTGCCGTCGCCCCGCAGGGACGTGAGCGCCTCTCTGGCAGCGGGAGAAACTTGCCAATTCCTCCCCAAAAGTCCCAGCCACCTCCCGGCGCTGAATATGTCCGTCTTCTTCATGCGCCGCGGCAGCAGCAGATTTTGGTTGCAGATGGTGACGGCGGGGAAAACAAGCCTCTTGGCGTAGACCATGTGCGCCTTTGTGTACACCGGCGAGGAAAGTAGGTATTTCACCCGATTGGAGGACCAGGTAAAGAGGAGAGCCACGGCTGCTAGGAAAGCCAGTAGCCACGCAACTCTCCGGGGGTAGGATCCGCTGAGGAAGATATGCCTCAAGCCGTGGAAGGTGGTGTGTTTCAAGAAGAGCTTCCCGGCTTCGGAGAGGGAGTTCGGTCTCTGTTTGGATCTGGAGGAGTCGCACTGGCACATCTTGGAGGAGCGCCGGTGCGCAATTTCAACATCAGTCCCCGGTGAGATCGCAGAAAAATAAGCCTAAAGTCTCCTCTGCGCTCCCAGATGTTTGCTGCCTGACAGAGACTTGAGAGAAACAGAGAGAGAGAGAGAGAGAGAGAGAGAATCTCTTCGGTGCTTCAGGCACTAAGCAGCATCTGCTGGCGGTGATGGGAGACGTTCTGTCAGCCGTTGAGCTACTCCTTCAGTCCTTCAGCTTGTCCAGGGGGCGAAGCCAAGTTTTTCAAAATGATTAAGTGCGCTACTCTGCAGCAACAGGAGTCCATCTAGTGGATTATTTCATCAAAATTACACGCAGGGTGTGGAAATCCGAAAAAGGCCCGTGGAGACAACAGATGTGTTAAAATTACACAGCGATGCAATTATTTTCCTTCTGTCTTTCTCTGTCTTGATTCTTCTCTTTTCCCTCTACGCCCCTCCCTCCACCCCCACTCTTTCTTTTTTAGTGTGCAACACACACACGCGCGCGCGCGCGCGCACACACACACACACTCAGGCACGCACGCACTTTCCCTCTGAATATCATCGCTGCTGTTTGCTGAATGAAATCTTTGCCCTCAGTAGTTACACACCATTTGTCTTCCCTTTCTAGCCTGTCACACGCACGCATACACACGCGCGCGCGCACACACACATATATATATAGTCACACATGCACCCATATAATCCCTCCTGGTTCACAATTAGTATTCTGCCTAAAAAGAAATTAAAGCCTGCATTATAGAAGGTAATGCTGTGGAGTCTGTGGCCTCTTTCATTATTGCTCCACTAGCTGAATTTTAAATACTAGATCCACATCACATAATAAAAGCATGGGCTGCATGCTTTAACATTTTGGTGACACTCAGGTGTGTGCAAACAGTTATTCCCTGCTCTGACAGTTCTCTGATATGGTTCAGTGAAAGACATGAAATGCTAAAGGGAAAAACAAAAAGGTTAAGATGCCTCTGACAAATGAATGCAAATAAGGAAGAGCATCTTTAAAGCCTTTCCTGTATTCCAAAGACTGTGACTAAAGTTTAATGAGGATTTTGTCCCCAGCTGCCCCAGATTTAGGGTGATCAAGGACACATTTAAACATGCAGAGAGAAATGCGTTGGTGCTGAAGCATTGTGCACAGCAGCATTTTTCCACTGGGGATGTTGGTTAAGTGGTGGTTCATGCTTGGTTGAGCACTATCGCATAGTGTGTTCCAATCCAAAGTAGCTGGACACCATCCAGGCCTGATCCACACTATCCGCTTCTACACAGCACTTCCAAGCACAGTGTGTGTACTGTATGTGTGTGAGTGAGTGTGTGTGTGCATTTGTAGAAACTACTTTATAACTGGCAGAAAAAGAGTTCAAAAGAAGACGGTGAATGAATGAAATAGAGAAAGAGGAGAAAGGGAGAGCATAAAAAGATGCATTGAGTATATTTCTAAATATATGTGCATGTGTGCCTGGCAAAAAAATCTCTTTGCATTTGTTTAAATTAAATCCCCAAAACCTTAGTATGTTAAATTAAATGGGAAAAATCTCCTTGTCCAAAAAGGTTCCAGTATAGGTCAACTTGATTCAAGAATTTTCTAGAATGAATTTTTTTTTCATGTTTCTAAAGTGATCTATTTTATTGTCATGTCCCTCATTTTAGGAAATTATTGTTATCCACCTTAAATATATTGGGAATATATATATATATATATAGGGGAGCAGACCCCTTTCTTTCCCCTATGTATATATATATATATATACATAGGGGAAAGAAAGGTCCATTTTTAACAAGAGGTAAAAAGCGGACCTTTCTCATGGCAGACATTTTGACTTATCATAACGTGGAAAGAACAGGTGTAACTCATAAAACTAATGATGGCTCTGTTCCATTTAGCTGTACCAGTGAGCCAGCAAGCACACCATCAGGAGCTTGGCACTAGCATGCCTAAATGGAACTCAGCCAATATTAATGTTATTAGCAACAGCTGTGTCTGACAAGTCATGGTTACCAATGGGAGCACCATCAACTGGAAGCTCCACACCTTCAAAAAGTGAAAATATTAGTGTGGTGTATGAGAAAGCAGCAGATACTGGAGAGTNCCCTCTCTCTCTCTCTCTCTCTGTATTCATGTGTGCACAGGCACCCTGGACATTTTTCTCTCCCTCACAGACAATCTATAGATGGGCGAGTGAAGCGCTGTTGTGAGGACAGGAGTCCAGGTTGCTAACAACAGTTAAGGGATACAGCCGCTTGCCATACTTTCAAGTTCCAATTACCTGCTGGCTATATACTGTAACAAATAGTATAATGGCCCTTCAGAGGACAATCTATGCCTTCTACTCAGGTGATTATTCATTTGTTACTGAATGAGGGTGTCATGAGAATGGTTGCTAGGCTTTGGGCGCACGATGGCTTCACCATATTCAAGAGCGGCAATCACGATGAGCTTGATTTAGAGTGGTTAGGTGTCATGTACAGAACAGAACACTGTGGTACAGATTCCTGTGAGACAGACAGGCGTGACAAGTAATTGCTACAAGTAATTATCTCATCCAGTTTAAACTGCAGGAGAGAAACTGAAGTTTAAAGAAGCATGCCAGTGATGTTTCATGATTGAGCCTAATAAATACTTCCCACATATATGTTACTTTGCTGACAAGACAAAAACACCATAATTTAGTTTTTGCGTTAGTTTGCCAAATCCGCTAATCTTTCGATATCAAATGTTCTGTGACATGTTCAGGTGAGGCACCCACCTTAAGATTCAGTGTTTCATTTGCTAGCACCTATGCACGATCATAGAAGGCACGGTCGCGTTAATTTCTCTGTAAAAGCAGTCTTCTCTTGGGACTATTTTCCCCGGCAGAAACATACATTTTCTTCTGTGCAGCTATGTGTTGGATCAATTAAATTAAGTTACTTAGACAAAAGATTTAATACACTTTGTGTTCACTGTCGCTGTGATGCTTACTTATCAAAAGCACTTTTCAAGTCTCTACAAGCTATTTTTTTTTTTTTTATAGCGTAGTGGAATGAACTGAAAACAATGGCAGTCTGAAAATAGGGGAAAATGTTTTTTAAAAATTTACCTCTCCAGTAGCATGTTTTGGAAAATGGTTGCCAGCAATGTAATGTGTGTGCGTAAACGTGCAAAATCACTGGTGTGCTCCTTTGAGAATAAAAGAGAAGAAGAATACAGACTATATGCCATTTCTATTGAAAAGAAAAAATTGAGATGCAGTGCATCATAAATCAGCAGAGATATATTCTGACGTTTTGCCATTTAACAGCATTTTGTTCAACTCTATTTCCTAAGCCGGCTCATCAACAGAGAGACATATTGGAGAAAAGACTCTGTACACCAACAAGCTAATCCATATGGGTGAAGGGATAATGATGTACTAGCTTGACAGACAAACACAATCTCACTGCAAGTGTAACAACAACAGAATAACAAACACATGCTGCTCTGAAACTGCAGTTAAAGAGTTTCACTAATGAAAGCAACTTTCATTAATGAAAGCAAACTGGGACATTTGTTCTGGGACCATGAGCAGATGTCTTTTTTTTAACTTAGCAAGTGACAAGTAAAAAAATGTCTTGCTCGAAAAGCAGCATTTTAACATAAACCATTTATAAACCAATGGATAAAGAGGAGGCATTGTTTCAGCACAACGTTCACTGATTCGATTAAGAGTGAAAAAAAAAAAAGAAATACAAAAGTATTCCCATAAAAAATCTGCTTCCTTGATTAGTATTGGGGTAGAAAAATGCAGACATTGGCTAAAAGCTTATTGATTTTTCAATGTAGTGTAAACTCCCAGCTGAACTTTTTTGTCTATAAAATGTTTGCTTACTTATTTCTCCAAAGAACAAGGAGTTCAGACATTTGCCATAATGTTGCCTTAAAATGAGAAATACAACATGTAAGGTCATTTTTGACTAATTTTCTACTTCATACCTGTCAACACAGATGAAACAAAGCACACTAAGATATTAAAGTTATTCTCAGTCCACAAACATCAGTATCCAGTGCAGATCGATGCCATGAATTTTCATTGCAGACTATTAAACGTCACAGAGTATTAGTTGCTTGATTGGTAGGAACGAATGTGAGTTGGAATAATCAGTAGATAGCGGTTTTTCAGAGTGGATTTTGCCATGACACTTCTTCTAAATCATAGAGACTTACTTCAATCAGTGAGGCCAGTGAAGCAGTGGAAGCTTAAGCCCAGCTAAAGTTAAAGATGAATGAAAAGCCACTGACAAGCATGGAAAGGTAACACTTACCAGTTGACATCATGTCTTATCAGGTCATTTCATTGAACCAGTGAGGATTACACCTTTTGGTATACACTGTGTAACTTTCTCAGGGCTGAATAACCTGCAGCACTTCAAAAATAACTTATAACTGCCCTATTGAGATCAATAACACAAGTCCTTGAAGGACTATAAAGGCCATTTTGCATTTTTGAGCCTAATATATTCAATTTTCATACACATAACATTACTGACAATCATTTCCCAAAGCATGCTACTGGAATGGTGAATTAATTTTTTTTTCCTACCTTCCATTGGTTTCAGTTCATTCTGGTACGCTATTAAAATCAACCTTGTTGATACTTGAAACGTTCTTGGGATAGGTAATCCATCATTGCAAACAAGATGCATATTCAGGTTGTTTTTTTCCCCAAAGTTTCGTAATTTTAGCCTTTAAGCGCAATATAAAGCACAGAGTGAATGTATGTCTCTACTGGGGAATATAGTCCCAAAAGAAGACCTGCATTTATCAAAAATTTAAACAATTGCGACTTCATAAGGCTGCATAATTATTAGCAGGCAAAACATCAATTTTTAAGATAGGTGTATCACTTGAATATTTGATTTTGAAAGATTAAGAGGTTTTGCAAAATATCAGGAAAGCTGAAATAAGGTTTTATCCTTTGGGAAATGATTATCAATAATGTAACATATATGAAAATTTAATATATTAGGCTCAAACATGCAAAATGGCTGGTATGGTCCTTTAAAAAAATGCTGCTTTTCCATTAATTCTCCACCTGAAAAAGGAGTGACAGCAACAGAAGCCACAAGTTGTTCTGTTGTCTGGTGCATGGCAGAAGGGTTGTTTTCAAGCTCTAGGCTATGGAGGCACTATGCAGTTAATCAAACTGTCATTCTGTGCCCAGATCAAGGCGGGGCCAGCCAGCTATAGACCTCGACTTGCTTCAGGTCAAACTATGAGTCACAGGATGACCAATGCTGTCCTGCCCCCCTTCTTACCCCTCACCCTATCTCCACCACTTCAATCTGTGATTAAACTGTTTACCATCAGAACTTACAGAAAAAACGCTGTCTCTTTGCCAAAGAGTGCATGCTGCATTCCTGCAACTTTCTCCCATTCTTACTTCAGTGTCCCCAACACAACAGACACCCTCCTTCATTAGTCTGCATCTCTCTTTACTCCTTTTTATCTGTGATCTCCATATTCTCTTTGATTTTCTTGGCTGCCTCTGTGTTTCTTCTCTGTCTTTCCCTGGTGCCAAGATATCCAGCGAGAGAGCAAGAGAGAGAGAGAGAGAGAGAGAGAGAGAGAGAGAGAGAGCAACAGTCATGGTCTTGCAGCTGCAGGGGTTGACAGAGGAGCAGGTGCTGATTTACAGAGACAATTTTCAGGATAATTGTGTACATGATCTGCTGTTAGGGACTAGTGTCACTGAGGCCACTTATCCAACAAACCTCTCCATCTTCTGGGCTATAAGGATAAATTAAATACTGCATCAGGTAAGTGCTGCACTTCTGTAAAAAAAACAATGTGAGAGATGAGTTGGTGAAAGCACCTTGGGAGCTCACTGCCAGCTCGTAAGCACACACGACTTCATATAGCGCAAGGCTGTATGCAGCATTCTGAACATTTAACAGCCACGGTATTGAAGCGTTTGATCATGAACATGTCCTTGAATAGTAAATGTAATGTCACAGTTCTAAGGATATAGCCAAAGTGTTCAGAATAGTCCTTGAACCGTAATATATGATGCAGCCTAATAAAAAAGACAGACAATTTAATGAAAAGATGAAGTACTTCAGCAAACGCATATTTCTAATACAACTGCGATGCTTGATGGATAAATTCAAATTCATACGAAAGATTTTTGTGTGCCATTTGATCAAGTGCACAAGAATTTAATTATTATGGATTTTTACTGTCTATTCATATTGTGAGCTTAAATGCATTTTCAGAGGCTCTTCTACGCTGCCAATGGTGAAATACATTTAGAATCTCTGTCAACTTGCCCTTTTTGGCATAAAATAGCTTACATTTAAAAATAATGATCATTGATAGTGTATTGAGAGTTCATTGCTCTTACAAAAACCCATGTTGGCCCATTCTGAAATGCTCTAAGAACACCTAGAACAGTTTTGGCATGGAGTGAAGACTTTTGGCCGTTAAAAAATCAATAACAAAGCACTGCCTGCAGTACTGCTTCCGCAAGAATCTCTCAAAGAATAAATTACACCACGATGCTTTCCAGCATCGTGGTGCAGAGAACAAGCCAGCTTTAAAATAGATGTTGTGTAAATGCTGTAAATGGCTGCTGTGTGGTAACAATTCACTGCATACTGAGCTCTAATAAGCGAATGTCACTACACTTAATACATGATGGGCTCAAAAACTTCATTTTAATGTTGTGAGAGGACTAAGTGTCATGTACAGTGATCTACTGTATAACAAATTTAAATCAGTGCGTTAATTGCGTTAATTCCAAAATGGACTCTTATTGTGTAAGCATTGCGGCTAGACGGAGCTTATTTATATTTACAGAATTAAGGAGCACTAAGGGCATCCCTATCGGCATGTAAACTGAGGATGACACTGCTAATTCATCTCTGCAGCGCTCCGACAGCTGTGCAGGGGAGAGTTTAGGAAAGGGAACATGGTTCTGATGAATGACTTTCAGAGTATTGCCGTTAGCAATAGCAAACAGTCTCTCAGTGCCCACAGCCCGATGCCTCCTATTTGCCGCTCAGGAAGAAATGAATGAATGGCTCTTTGTGAAATAAATGGTTCCTTTTTGGCTGACATTTACAAATGAATGCTCATTGTAAGACTAAATCCATCCATTTGTTTTATTAGTTGTATAGGTGAGTTTGTGTGCTGTGCTTCAGCATGTGTACTTGTCACCTGCACACACATGCACACACACATGCATGCCCTCCCATAAGCAAAGCAGAAGCCAAAAGGGCAAAGAACACATATATAATACACAAGCTTTACTGTGACAAGAGTGAGCACTTTCAAATTGGCATGAAACTCAAATGGCAACAGCGTGAACAAGAAGGCACATCGAGAACATACCTCCGCCAAGACCAACAAAATCCCCAACAGACCCCGCCTCCCCCCCAAAAAGCTTCTGCATTTATCGACCATCTTCTTTTTGTTAAAAAAAATGAACTACCACACTAAATTTCATTGAAATCGGCCCATTAGCACTGATTTTATAAGCTAAAAATTTCTTCTGAATCCTGGATCCAGAAGCTGATCCAGATCACCTCCAAAACTGAATCATTTCGTCCTCTCAACATTATCTGTCTGTTCCCAAACTATCATCCAAATCCTTATAAACAAACAACTCACATAACCAAGTCACATGACCACATAACCTCCTTAGTGAAGTCAACAAAGTGTCTCTTCTTCTGCCCACGCATTTCCTCTTCATTGTTTGTTTTTTAGAAGAAATACCTCCCCCCCCCCAGGANCCCCCCCCCCAGGAGCACCCTTCTCCCAAGTATTTTATCATAAAAGATATTTAAAGTATTAGTCTGAATTCCTTTTTGATGTTTAATTTAGCATAAGCATGTTAAAGAAATTCTCAACCATCTTCAGGGTATCCTGTCATGTAGCATTACTTTCAGTGCTTCAGAGTGGCATATAATCACAAGCCTATCATTTGCTATTAACAAATACAACTTATTCTGACACAGGGAAAAAAATCTAAACAAAGCTTGCCTGGAGCAGGTGCTGTTGCTATTCAGACTCCTTCCTTCAAATTTAATATTTATGTCCGAAGTGTGTGTGTGCCTGTGTGTGTTTGTGAGACATTTTATATCAGCGGGCTGTCAGACATGCAGTGAAAGCAGGACTAACGAAGGAGTATAGATTGTAGTTCAATTGGCTGACAACTCCCTGGGGATGCTTTTCCGTGTGCACGCACGCACGCACACACACACACATGACTGACATTAAGTATGAAACAGTCAGTCTGAAGACAGCTGAACAGCAGGTTGTACCTACATGAATCTTTCATTTTGATTTCATTTTGGCCCACAGTATATAATGGTCCCTCTGGAGATCCATTTACTGGAAGCAATAGGATGGCTGATGTCTTCATTAAGTGTGTGTCTGTGTGTGTATGTGTAAGGTGGGTACCACACACCCATTAATTGGTGACATGATTTATTTGTTTTTTTTCCACTCTTGGTTTGATGCTGCCTGGCCAAAGATGTTCTTATACAGCAACGTGCAGGTTTGATGAGTCTTATCAATATATTTTCTTACTGGTATTAAGATTTGTGTCAGATCGTGGCTGTGAATAACATTATCATCTGCTCCCCTCGTATCACCAGAAGGGAGAAACATCAGACCTGCTGATATTGACTCAGAGATTCTGCAGTGAAACAACTATCACTCAGTCAATAGAGCTTCCACTAACATTATCTGAGGTCAGACCTGTTTACAATTTTGAACTCATTTCCATTTAAGGCTTTTTGCTAAAGCTCTTATCCAGACCATCTTTCAGTATCTGAGCAGATTTAGCCTCCGAGACTCAGGTAATGGCATGTTGAGATCCACTGGGTGGTTAAAGGTTATCAAACCTGTGTTATTTTGGACCACTAGAACCACCTCTTTTACACTGGGCTATCCTTCCAAATCAGCTTTAAGTTTGGCATGGCTACTGAGACATATGGTTTTTTTTAAACATGAAAGGGAAATTATGTAGCTAAATGTTTGGCACCGAGAAAGAGATTGAGTCATGAGAAGATGACACATTCACATATAAATAGACAAAACTGGACACTATTCTTCTCTCCCTCTCTCTCTCTCTCTCTCTCGCTCACTCATTCACACACACACACACACACACACACACACACACACACACACGAGGTGAGGTGTCTTGCTGATTCTACACTATATTTCAAACAGCCAGTGGGTTCTAAATAGAGTCCTGCTGACCATGAGAGATGCAGCCAGCTATGAAACGCTGGAGATGAGAGGCAGTGATTCTGGTTCAGCCACAAACACATTTTGGCACTAGATACACATGTACTGTACCACGCCTCCTAGATGTCTCCTTGCTGCACAGTTCCACATGATGGAACTGTGATAAACATAAAGCAAAATTTGTTTCAGTTTATTTATTCTTATAATGGAATTGTCACACACACACACACACACACTCACAGAAAATGAGAAACAGAGAGAGAGAGAGAGAGAGAGAGAGAGAGAGAGAGAGAGAGANGAGCCAATTTTTTTTTTTTTTTTCAGCCCTGGTTTAAGTCCAGGGGAACAATCTTGTAAGAAGCTGTTAAGCTTCTCATCATCCTAATTAGCTACTAGTAAGTGGCTATTGGCTCTATATAGAACACTTATCATATGTCATTCATATATAATTGTTCCAGCATGACTAGATTATCCCTCATTTTCACATCATTAGGCATCATTTATCCTGGCAGGGAAAGTGACTTTTGCTAATTGCCATTTCCATATGCAAGTTGCTAATTCACTTCTCTGTCTTTTTGGATACGAGTGTTGGGGTCTTGAAACTTGGCTGTGACCAGAAGTCCATCCAACTGGCTGCCAGCTGACTCCCCTCCCATGGTGCAGCCCTCCTGGAAGGTTTCTTCCATTTTCCTTATACAATAAGGTTTTTAGGGAGTTTTTCCTCGTCTCCTTAGAGAGCTTGGGCTGGGTCGGGAACCACTAATGTATGAGTCTGTAAAGCCCTTTGAGACATTATATGTGATACTGAGCTATACAAATGGATTTGACTTGACTTCAAAGAAAGTGAATTTTCTATCCTTTCATTAATGCCATTTTAATGATTAATTTCCATTTGTGAAATGTCAGTTGACACTGAAGAGAGATGGCAATGTATCTGTCCAGCTTAAATGATCCAGGCTTAACACCCATTGGTGTTTCACAGGACTGAAGGGTGTTGTATGACTTGTCACCAGCGTCTGTCTGAGAGGAAGACTGATGAGAGGTTTAATTAAAACGGGTGCATTCACAAACACTGATCCATCACTGGGCTGAAGAGACAGACACAATGATGGGATGAAGTGATAAAGTACCACAATCTCCCTCCTACTAATACCAAATGACTTCAGTCCTTCATGACTTACTTCATATTGAGAAACACAGTGGGGATATGAAGAGAGAGAGAGAGAGAGAGAGAGAGAGAGAGAGAGAG